>CM064575.1:62615358-62767858 GCA_032716605.1 Paralithodes platypus | reverse complement strand
ATGATCCTGTTTCACACCAAAACCACAAGATATAGCGTGTTCCCGTACAGCTGAGTAAGAAGGCGACTTGAAAGGCAGACCTGTTCTACTAGACTGACCTATGTGCTCGTCAATTCGTGTTTTGAAAGCTCGGTATGAGCTTCCAATATACCCTGCCTGGCAGCTAGGGCAAGCGAACTTGTAAATAATTGACGAACGAAGGTCAGTGGGTAGTCGATCTTTAAACTTAAAAAATGAACCAATTTTAAATACTGTATATATATACTGTATTTATATATACATAGATATATATATACTGTATATATATATATATATATATATATATATTGTTACGGCTGGATCGGCAATACATATTCGGGATTCTTGATCGTAGGACAGAAATGGCTTAAGTGACAACGACACGCTCGATTCCAGTCCCAAATACTATATGCTCCAGACAACAAAAGCACCAACGCCCTACAGAGTTATCGTCTACGGTAACGAGGTACCTTAACTCGGCGAAAGTGTACAACAGGGGTAGGCTATGAGGCTAAACTCCCTCAGACATTTATAGGTTACGTTATTACTAAAGAAATGCAATACTCAAGAAACTACGTTAATATTAAGCCTCTAATAATGTAGAATAGAAGCAGGTTAAAGGTATGACAGTGAAATGCTAAATGACAAATGTACACGCCTACTTGAAAGCGCGTGCACTACACTAACTGTCCCCTACTAACATGCACTAGCATGTAGCATACAAGATGTTCATGATCCAGTAGATACCTAATAATACACATGGGAGGAACATAAATAGTAGTCACTTATTATAATAATGAATCTATACTTGGAATAACTAAAAGGTTGCAGGCAACAGTACTGCGCCGGTAGCCTACTACCGCATAGGCTACTTCGCTTCTCTCACTCTGTCTCCCCTCCGAGTCTGTATGCGCCCTACGCAACAGAACTCCGGACACAGCAGCAAAACGACAGTGCAGTTAATTGATACATGAAAGTATTAATAGTGTTGTCTTGTGTGTGAGTAATGTGTATTGTAAAGTGTTATAGATATATACTTAAAGAGAGCTGCAATGCATAGTAAAATAAAGATATATCCCACTCATCATCCCCATGTGTTCTAGCTAGCAGGCCAAGTCACAGGAACAACGAGTCCCAGCACCGAAAGCGAGAACCCAGGAGAAGACTGTAGAGAACACAAGGACAGATAAATTACGTTACTCTACTATACCGGCACTACGAGCGAGCTGTAGTCTCGGGTGCTACACTCGCTCCTGGCTCGGTATGCAAATCAAGGCTAAGTCCTCGTCCCTCTACAGACAACTCCTGGGCATGGTCGGGCTCTTACACATGGCACCAGTCTAGTCACAAATGGGATGATGAGCAGGGCATATAACTCGTGAACATGTAGAACGTTCACCCACTATCCTCATCAAGAAGATCGCTGTTCACATTAACCCCTTAAATCTAATACATGTAAATATATGCTTGTCCTAAGAGTAATACGAGAGGTGAGTGCTGAAACTCCTTTAGGACCTCAAGGGAAGGTTATGCATTTAAATAGAGAGAAGAATGAAATGAGAGTAATGTCGTCAGAGAGAAAGAGTGCAACCGTGAGAAGTTGGGAGAGAGGGCAAGGGATGTTAGAATCTCAAAGGTTCTAGGCAACCTGGTCAAGGAACACACAGCCAACCTCCAGGCAGTGTGCTGTACGACAACATGGGCCCAGCCCAGGCAGGCAACAATGGACTACCAACCCTATCGCGCCTAGCTATAAGGGCAAGGCTGCCAACCAGTCCATACGTCTGGCAACCACCCGGCCGGCAGCGCGGCGCGTTGCTACCCTCTTGCTCTGAAGCCTAACTCACTCTCTCTCTCTGAACTCTCATTGTATTATCTATCAACTTCTCTATTGATACTACATATTAAATGGAAGGTCTCGACATGGCTTAAAACAAAACCCACCACTGGTTAGCACATGACGAGACCTTTGCA
This sequence comes from Paralithodes platypus, assembly GCA_032716605.1. Taxonomy (NCBI): domain Eukaryota; kingdom Metazoa; phylum Arthropoda; class Malacostraca; order Decapoda; family Lithodidae; genus Paralithodes; species Paralithodes platypus. The sequence goes on along the minus strand of CM064575.1, from coordinate 62,765,866 downwards.
GAGATACAAAGAACATAGTTATAAGTTGTCACACTCAATATACATTGCGGCTGACGGTAGCCAGATCACGGGCGGTACAGTCGAGTACCAAGGAGTACAATCAGGTTGCATTGCACAGCACTGGAGTGCGTCACAGCCCCCCCAAGATTTTAGATAATCGACCTTAGAAGCATTATCAAAATCTGACAGGCAACCAACCGACCTGCTACCCTTAGCTGCCACTAATTGCAAAAGGTGCACAACAACTGAAGTGTGAATTATACATAAAACACAATATCGCATGCCTCATGCTACAACAATAAAGACTTACAAAACTAAAAAAAAGAAAGAGTTTTCTCGTTTATTTTATTGTTTTATAATCTTTTTGGACGGCGTTATGATAGCCTAATTTTACTCCTGCTCAACCCACACACCGTGCACGACTATCTTGGATCATCAACCCTTGATAGACAATCTGCTATCACGTTCTCACTCCCGGCAATATGCTGAATGTTGAGATTATACTCTTGGAGCATTAGGGACCACCTGGTCAACCGCATATTCCGATTGTGAAACTGATTTAGGAATTTCAAGGGATGATGGTCCGTATAAATCGTCACTACCGGGCCGTAGGCTGGAACATAAACTTCGAAATGTTTGAGCGACAAAACGATAGCCAGAAGCTCCTTCTCTATAGTCGAGTAATTTCTTTGTGCCGAATTAAACTTGCGAGAAAAGAAGCTCACTGGGTGTTCCAAGCCCTCGGAATCAGTCTGCAGTAACACTGCCCCGGCACCCACACCGCTGGCATCAGTCGCCAGCTGAAAACTCCTGGAGAAGTCTGGGGCCCTCAAAATCGGATGTGTACACAGCAGGTGCTTGACTAGGTCGAAAGCCCTCTGACACTCCGCAGCCCAACAGAACTTCACTGACTTCGACAGTAGATCAGTTAACGGTGCTAAGACAGTAGAGTATCCCCGGATGAAGCGCCTATAATAGCCCATCATACCTAGGAACCGCATGACCTGGCGCTTAGTGGTGGGCCTGGGAAACATATTGATAGCCTGTATCTTGCTCAGGGGGGGCACACCCGGCCTAACCCGACCACAAAGCCAAGATACTGCACAGTAGCCTTTACAAACTTGCACTTCCTCAGGTTCACCACCAGCCCAGCATCGTGCAACTTCCCAAACAGGGTCTCTAAGTGCCTTAGGTGATTTTCAAAATCGTCATCATATACTATCACGTCATCAAGGTAGACCGTGCAGTTAGGGATTTCGTCACAAATATCGTTCATCAGGTTCTGAAACGTGGCAGGTGCGTTCTTAAGCCCATAAGGCATTACGTTACATTGGTAGGTCTTGCCATCTACCACAAAACCACAAACTTGCTTAGCTCGGTCCGACAGGGGTACTTGCCAGTAGCCTTTTACAAGATCAATTTTAGTAAGGTACTTTGCATTCCCTATCTTGTCCACGCTGTCGTCAACTCGAGGCAAAGGGTAAGGGTTGGTAGTGGTCAAGCCATTTAGCCTACGAAAATCTATGCAGAACCGCACCTTGCCGTCAGGTTTTGGCTGCAACGTGACGGGTGATGTCCACTTCACATAACCTTCAGTGATCATCCCTCTCTCAACCATGTACTTTAACTCCTCCCGTAAAGCTGGCAACTTTACCGGGGGCACACGGTAGGGCACTGACTTGAAGGGCACATTATCACCGACGTCCACGTCCTGCGTTACCTGAGTAGTGAGACCTGGGTGTTCGGCGAAAACAGAGGGGTATGACCTGAACAGGCCTAGGACAGCAGCACCCTGGTGCTCAGGCAGGTGACTTACAGCTTGCCTAGCCTCTTGTTCAGTATTCCCCGCCCACTGTTCCGCGGAAATGACACAGTCCCAGCTATCCTCCTCAGCAGCATGACTGTCCCCACCTCCTTCTCCACCCTGGCCGCTGCAGGCCAGCACAGGGACAGTGAGAGGCTCTGAGGGGCGTCTCACATACTCTTTCATGAGGTTAACATGACATAACTGATGTTTTTTCCTACGGTCAGGTGTTGCAACGAGATAATCAAGGTCGGACAGTTTCTTAGCCACCACATACGGCCCAATGAACTTGGCAGAAAGGGGGTGTCCAGGCAAAGGTAAAAGCAACATTACCTCCTGACCCACCGAAAACTCCCGAAGCTTCACCTTGGCGTCATACTGGTGCTTCATGACCGCCTGTGCATTAACCAAGTTATTACCTGCCGCTGCCATGCAACCTATAAGTCTCTCCCGGCTCTCAAGGACATATTTAAGTACAGACCCCGGCTTCTCTTCGCCCTCCCAGATCTCTTTCACCATACTTAAAGGTCCTCTCACATTATGGCCAAAGACTAGCTGATTTGGACTGAACCCCAGGCTCTCTCCTGGGACTTCACATGCAGCGAACAGAACATACGGCAGACCCAAATCCCAATCAGTGTCATGTTCTGCACAGTAACAGCGTAGCATACTCTTCAGGGTCGAGTGCCACCGCTCCAAGACTCCCTGACTCTCGGGATGGTAGGCTGACGACACTACAGAACATATACCGTGCAACTGAAGGGTTTGCTTGAACAATTTGGATGTAAAATTGCTCCCCTGGTCTGACTGCACCTCACGTGGAAATCCATAGCGGGAACTGAACGATAATAAGTTTTTAACAACTGCCTTTGCCGAGCCGTTTCTCATGGGGTATGCGTCCGGGTATCTCGTAGCCACATCCATGATTGTCAACAGGAATTTATTGCCACTACTAGTAGGCGGGAAAGGGCCAACCAAATCTACTACAACTTTGCTGAACGGAGGCCCGGTGACAGGTATGGGAAACAAAGGTGCCTTCGGGATTGTCTGGTTAGGCTTCCCCGTTGTCTGGCAGGTCGCACACCCAGCCACCCATGCACAGACATCAGCCTTGACCCCAGGCCACCAGAAAAACCTGCCCAATGCCGCCAATGTTTTTGTTACCCCCAAATGACCCGCCACCGGCACATCATGCGCCAGACACAATAAGGACTCTCTATACTTATTTGGAACAACCAGCTGGTCTACTACCCTCGCACCGCCCTCCCACTTCGATTTGGGGTCTAAAAATCTGCGGTACAATATCCTGTTGAGCCTAAAGAAATCTCCCGGCTTCGCATCCCCATCTTCCTCCAACTCTATGGCACCATTGCTATAACGAGCTAGGCTAGCGTCTTGCAGCTGCTGCTCACTAATGTCCCCGGGCGTCAATGCATCAAGATGGTTTTGTAATAAGACATTACCCCGGCTAGTAGGCTCTACTGCCTTAGTGGCTCTCGCTACAGCTCTTGCCTCACGCGAAGTCTTACCCAACTCTGCCTTGTTACACACCATCTCTGGGACAGAGTCAACTCCCGTGTTTATTATAGGTCCAAGTACCGAATCACCGAGAAGTGCAGCAGAATCAATGTCCCTTTTCCTGCCCTTAGCAACCTTCTCCTGATCCTTCCTCCACTGTCCCCGAGGTTGAGTGCTAGGCTGTGCAGGAGCCGCAGAGCGAGATCGGGTTACCACACAGGCCATCTCATCCTGTTGGCACCTCCCAACCCCTTCCCGATTCTCACCATCCACGTCGGCCGCCCTCTCGGCAACGACTAAGGGTGGAGTCCCGGAAGTGGGCACCGCAAAGTCGTTGCCGAGAAGAAGGTCGACGCCCTCAACTGGCAAACACTCAACGATCCCTACATCCAGCTCCCTGCACACCTCTCCCACTCTCAACTCCAACCTCACAAGTGGGTATGACCTCGTAGCATTTATACCCTGCACCACAACAACTCTGGCCGCATTTATCGGTTTCCCTGTGAAGTTCCTCAACAAAGTTTGCGAAGCCCCCGTATCCCTCAACAAGTCAACCCTCCGTAGTTCACTCCCCCAGCTCACAAACCCGTGTCCCCGATGGCTACAGAAAGTGTCCCGGACAGGTGTCGAGCCTTCCGTACGCTTCTTTACCGCGTGTGCCTCAGCTGCTGACAACCTACCCCGGGCAGTTGCTGCAGCCTTCAGAGACACACCGATACTGTGAACCAATGACACCGGCTTAGCGGGAGTGTTACTAGGGCACTCACGTGAATAATGGCCTAGCTTCTGACATTTGTAACATTTCACATCCCCAATGGACTTCTTCCCTTGTGCGGGCAAAGAAGGGGCCTGACCTTTAGTAAACGGGAGAGGCTTGTGTTTGTAGGTGTTATTAGGTGCAATGCTTTTAGTGTGGTTATGTGTGTCATAGGATTTGTTATTATCGAAAACTCTGGTGGGTGGGGTATAGCGCCCCTTCTGCCCTGACTCAGCCCTCTGAGCGGCACCGCAACCACGAATCAATGATAATCTGAGGTCTGCCATCTTGGCAGCCTCCTCTACTGTCTTGGGACATTTTTCCTTAATGTTCAGCGTTAGATCGGTTCCAGTACATTTGTAAAACTGTTCCAGATAGAAAAGTTGCTTAATTTCCTCAGCCGACTCTGCGTGCTCGGACCGAAACCAGTTATTACATGCATCTGTTAAGTCCCGTGCGTGCTCCATAAAACTGACGTCGCTCTTCTTATTCACGCCACGGAACTTCAATCTATAAGTTTCGGGTTGCAGTTCGTAGGCCCGGAGCACAGCCTCCTTCACCAGTCCATACACGACACTCTCGTCCAGTGACAGTGCATCGTAGGCTTTCAACCCCTTACCCACTAGACGTGATGAAACTAATGCTGCCCATTTAACCTCCGGCCAGTCATACTCACGACACTTCTTTTCGAAACGAGCAAAAAACTCAGTCACTGCTGTCTCATCAAATGCGGGTACTAACTTAATTAAATGCGAAAGTGAGTCTGTAACCCGGTGCCCACCACCGAGATGACGCCCCGTGGTCTCTACTCTAGACTTCTCGACATCCATTTCAGCCTGGTACCTGGTTGCATCCTGATTGGCTTGGATTCTAGCAACCTCTATGCGTTCTATACTAGCCTGTTGTGTTGTATCTGAGTCTCCTGCAGCTTAATCCGTTCTATACTAGCCTGTTGTATCTGAGTCTCCTGCAGCTTAATCCGTTCTATACTAGCCTGTTGACTCTCTCGCAACTTAAGCTTAGCTAGTTCTAGCTGAAATAACATCTCAGGAGACAGGCCTGGGGGGGTAGAGCACAAAATGGGGGATCCACACCGAGATGTGTTTACGGGTAAGCCAGCTTGCCATTGAGAACCCTCCTGCTGCATCGTGCTAAGACTCGCTGGCTGAGGGCCCAGCTCAGGGGTAGAGTGGAATGGAGGCTTCGAGGGAACCCCCCAAGACCCCACTCCACCCACCGCCCCATCGCCATCACCCAACAAACATGCCACCAAATTCTTCTTGGGCCAACTGTCAGGACAGTCCCGCCCCAAAACCGTGGCTAAACAGCGAAGACCGTAACAATCAATAGCCTGAAGGCGCTGTTCGGTCAAAGGTGTCTGCAAAAATGCCCGGGCATCCCTCTCTCCACTTATAACACTCCCCTCCCTAAATATCTGCTGTACTTGCTGGTCACTAGGCTGTACCGTGTTATCCTCCCCCGTAAATGATGAGTCATTAGACATAGTGCTGGTTATACAATTGCTGTTCATAAAAAAAAAGTGCTTATTACTAATTGCAGTCTCGACTCACAAAATGTTAAAGATGCTTGAATGACTCTACTCTAGACACCTAACGAAACAATCTGCAAGTCCACCAATACAATAATGACACAATAAAATTCCTCCAATATGCAAGAAAATTCTAGCCAGCTTTACTAGGTAGCATAGAATAGTTCTCCAAAAAACATGTGATAGGATACTACTGAATCTTGTGCAAGGTCGCCATTTTGTTACGGCTGGATCGGCAATACATATTCGGGATTCTTGATCGTAGGACAGAAATGGCTTAAGTGACAACGACACGCTCGATTCCAGTCCCAAATACTATATGCTCCAGACAACAAAAGCACCAACGCCCTACAGAGTTATCGTCTACGGTAACGAGGTACCTTAACTCGGCGAAAGTGTACAACAGGGGTAGGCTATGAGGCTAAACTCCCTCAGACATTTATAGGTTACGTTATTACTAAAGAAATGCAATACTCAAGAAACTACGTTAATATTAAGCCTCTAATAATGTAGAATAGAAGCAGGTTAAAGGTATGACAGTGAAATGCTAAATGACAAATGTACACGCCTACTTGAAAGCGCGTGCACTACACTAACTGTCCCCTACTAACATGCACTAGCATGTAGCATACAAGATGTTCATGATCCAGTAGATACCTAATAATACACATGGGAGGAACATAAATAGTAGTCACTTATTATAATAATGAATCTATACTTGGAATAACTAAAAGGTTGCAGGCAACAGTACTGCGCCGGTAGCCTACTACCGCATAGGCTACTTCGCTTCTCTCACTCTGTCTCCCCTCCGAGTCTGTATGCGCCCTACGCAACAGAACTCCGGACACAGCAGCAAAACGACAGTGCAGTTAATTGATACATGAAAGTATTAATAGTGTTGTCTTGTGTGTGAGTAATGTGTATTGTAAAGTGTTATAGATATATACTTAAAGAGAGCTGCAATGCATAGTAAAATAAAGATATATCCCACTCATCATCCCCATGTGTTCTAGCTAGCAGGCCAAGTCACAGGAACAACGAGTCCCAGCACCGAAAGCGAGAACCCAGGAGAAGACTGTAGAGAACACAAGGACAGATAAATTACGTTACTCTACTATACCGGCACTACGAGCGAGCTGTAGTCTCGGGTGCTACACTCGCTCCTGGCTCGGTATGCAAATCAAGGCTAAGTCCTCGTCCCTCTACAGACAACTCCTGGGCATGGTCGGGCTCTTACACATGGCACCAGTCTAGTCACAAATGGGATGATGAGCAGGGCATATAACTCGTGAACATGTAGAACGTTCACCCACTATCCTCATCAAGAAGATCGCTGTTCACATTAACCCCTTAAATCTAATACATGTAAATATATGCTTGTCCTAAGAGTAATACGAGAGGTGAGTGCTGAAACTCCTTTAGGACCTCAAGGGAAGGTTATGCATTTAAATAGAGAGAAGAATGAAATGAGAGTAATGTCGTCAGAGAGAAAGAGTGCAACCGTGAGAAGTTGGGAGAGAGGGCAAGGGATGTTAGAATCTCAAAGGTTCTAGGCAACCTGGTCAAGGAACACACAGCCAACCTCCAGGCAGTGTGCTGTACGACAACATGGGCCCAGCCCAGGCAGGCAACAATGGACTACCAACCCTATCGCGCCTAGCTATAAGGGCAAGGCTGCCAACCAGTCCATACGTCTGGCAACCACCCGGCCGGCAGCGCGGCGCGTTGGTACCCTCTTGCTCTGAAGCCTAACTCACTCTCTCTCTCTGAACTCTCATTGTATTATCTATCAACTTCTCTATTGATACTACATATTAAATGGAAGGTCTCAACATGGCTTAAAACAAAACCCACCACTGGTTAGCACATGACGAGACCTTTGCAGAGATACAAAGAACATAGTTATAAGTTGTCACACTCAATATACATTGCGGCTGACGGTAGCCAGATCACGGGCGGTACAGTCGAGTACCAAGGAGTACAATCAGGTTGCGTTGCACAGCACTGGAGTGCGTCACAATATATATATATATATATATATATATATATATATATATATATATATATATATATATATATATATATTCAGTATATATATATGAATGTGAGGGCCATTAGAATAGAAAGGAACATAACAGGACAAAATATTTCCTCGAGAAATCAATACAAGAGACTTAAAGGTGAATTACACAAAGATGATAAAACTAGGGAGATAAGGTATCTAGCAGAATGTTAACCCGGGAATGGCGAGAACACTCTTAAGAGGTTTTGGTGGGCAAGGGCGAGGACCCTCTTAAGAGGTATATAAGGCCTAAAAAAAACTTTTAAAAGGCCCCAGTAGCACTTAAAACAAGTTAAATGGTTATTAACCCTTATTTAGCGGCGAGCAACATAAGTCGAGTTAAATAAAGCTGGACTATGTGGCGGCGCTCGACATAGGTCGAGTGGCAATTTCAGCACGTAATGTGGCTGAGAGAGAGAGACAAGTGGTGGCAGGAGACTAGCGAGCGTATGACTGCTCCAGACCACCGCGGCGAACCTACTGACACAAATCTCAGCTCCCTCCTCCCTCTCTCACTCGCTACATACTCAATTATGTACTGAAAGTACCGAATTACCTGCTTTTTGCACTCGCGTTGCACGGTTATTGCAAGAAAACTATCCATCATATAAGGATCGTTATGGTGTCATTCGAAAGCTCTGTTTATGCCCTTTCAGGGATAGGTACTTGTTTTACGTTCTGGGTCTTATTTAGGCATGAAAATGATCACGTAAACAGCCCTATTTTGGCTAAAAACACCCCGCTGTGCGGTACACATAAATAAACCGCATAGGCCGCTCGTAAGGTGTTAAGGGAGATAATTCCCCTCCATACCCCCTATCAGTACTCCACATCTGTCAAAATCTGCTCCTTCCCCCCTTCCCCCCCCACCCCCCCCCCCCCCACTATCACCTATTTTCCCTGTTATTCCCTTATTCATTGGTATATTTTTGTGTAAACATCTCCAGGCCGGTTCCATTGTGTTGTCATGTGACTATCGAGTGTGTTGCGTAAGGTAGGGTGTGGGTGAATGAGTCAGTCAAGCTTGAGGCCTCGCGAGGGGAGGGTCTGGCTCGCTCTGCTCCACAATGCATGAATGGACCGGCCGACTATAATTCGCGATTTTGATCATATAAACACTATTCCCACTTTTTTTTATTGTTGTTACATGTTACTATCTTCATATTAAACGTAAAATAGGCGCATAATATTATGAATAAATAATAACGATATTTATTGTAAAATGACGATTTTAGGTGGGAAGGAGGCCTAATATCGTCGCCCAGTTACATGGTGTCCACTACACCTTGCGCGCACGCGCCGGGTTAAATGCTCTAGTAATACATCATTATCGGGAATATCCTTAAAATTGCCCCTAACATAAATTATATAACAAATCCAGTCAAATTAAAGGTAAATTTAAGTTGCCTGACAACTATCAGATTCTATGACGTCATCACAATACTGGAAGGCGCGAAAATTGCAAGACTGTCAACTATCAGATGCAGCAAGATATAAAAAAATTGAATGTTTGTTTTCTTTACTGACGTAAATTTACTTTATTATACACAAACCTGAGCATCCCTAATATGTTTTGATGCATACAAAATATACATCTTACTAGGTATGCAGCTTTTGTAATTCACCTTTAACCCGGGAACTGCGGGAAGACTCTTAAGAGTTCCCCCGGCGGACTGCGGGAAGACTCTTAAGAGTCAGAAAAAAAAAAATCAACTTTAAACATCGAAAAAAAAATATATATATATTTTATTTTATTTTTATTTTGCCCCTGGGCCATGCAAAATATCACTCCTCTACCTCCCCTCTTTCCCCACTTTCCTCCCCTCCTTCAGTTATCACCTATTTTCCCTGTTATTCCCTTATTCTGAGGTATATTTTCGTGCTAACATTAGCGAGTTGCAAGCAGGGCATTGTCATCACTGTTAGCAAGCGAGTGCAAGAGAGAGAGAGAGAGTATTGATCGACTGTGTCTCAGTGGCCTTGGGGGAAATTGGCGGGAAAGCAGGTTGCCTCACCCATACATTATGTAACTCGCGGCCTGTATCTCCGATTTTGACCATCCAAACGCTGTTTTCACTCGTTTTATTGTTGTAACAGGTTAATACCTTTAAAATCAACCAATAATAGGCGCATATGGATAAGTATTAATGCTATTTATGGTAAAATTAATATTTTAGTGATGGAAACAGCTCAAATACATGCGCACAGGCAGAGGTGTCTAATTACCCCATGCGCACTTAAGAGGTGAGGAAACATTTCCTTTGAGTTCTGGTAACAATTAAATGCATATTACCTCCTTTCTGACAAGTCCCTGCTGCCACACATAAATATTGTCAGGCATCTCTCTCGCTCTCTCTCTCTCTCTCACACACACACACCACCTGTAGTATTTCCACATTGCTTACTTCGTAGTACCGGTATATAATTGTATATAATGTATTCTAAGTAATTACCTACCTACTCGTATATTTCTACCTGCCTGGCTATCTACAAACCTATCTATTTATAGATCTAAATACTTCTTCATCTATCTATTATTCCATACTTACGGCACGTTGACAGGTCGCTGCTGCCACAAATGGTAACTATTGCTAGGAATCTGCTTCTGTTTCATTGCCATTCTTTCTCCGCTAATTCTATTGACTATCCCGAATTCTTTGACTATCATACTTCTAAAGTGGAACACATTTTATCAATCTATCAATTCTCTGAACTCTCCATCTTAAGAAATTTCAATGTTCACAACCACCAATGACTCTCTTCTCATTTCACTTGACTAACCTGTTGAACAAGCCTATATCTTCTCTATACTAAATTACCTAGAGCAGTTAGTTCAGCGCCCCACCTGTATCCCAGACCACCCTGGAGATCGGCCCAACATTCTTGACTTATTTCTAACTTTTAATCCTTCTGCTTACAGTCCCACTTCAATTCTGTCTAGTTCCCCAACCGAAGAATTGGCATTTGTTCTCAGTCTTTCTTCCACTCTACAAGTGAACTCTGGAACTCTCTCCCTCAATCAATCTTTCCTTCATCCTATGACTTAGACTGCTTTAAACTTTGTGTGTCCAGGAATGTTGACCCCCTTGAATGTGGCCCTCTGTCACTCTTTTGGCTTTGGGGGAGACACTCGTTACAGGCAGCCTGTCTTCTGTCTCCTTCATACACATAGACAAAATTAATCACTCACTCACTCACGCTCACTCTGTGTATGTTTTTTTTTTTTTTTTTCTATTTTCCAACTAATCCCTCTCGAGCATAGGCTGATAGCCTTTACACTCTACCCCTGAACACGGTGAGGCCCGTAAGGTCTTGTTCCAGTCTAGGGAGTGAGACATGCGAAGCACCTATTCACAGCTCGAACCCAACTCCATCTCTGAAGCTGCTTCGCCTCTGCGCCTCACAGTCTCATCCCCCAGGCTCGGACCCTCACTCTCAGAACGCCACCTATTGAGCAATTAACTCACTAGGCATTGCCCCCCTGTAGCATATTTTGAATATGGGAATATTCATACAGTGTTATTTAATCAGGGAACAATGAGGGTATTTTGTTCTGACATTTCGGTGTGCTGTGGTAATGCACTGAAACTAGGTACAGCACAAATTCCATCCCCAGAATATCTTCCCATTGACATATTGGGATTCGAACCCGGGTCCATTGGATTACCAGTCCAGTGGCAAGACCACTCTGCCACACCTCCCCTAAGTGTTCGTGTGTGTGTGTGTTTGTTTGTTGACCTTTTCTTTCACATTGTTTTGTTTGGGATTCTGTTATCTGTACTATAATTAAGTACTGACCACAGTCACACACACACACACACACACACACACACACACACTCACACTCACACACATACACAAACACACACACACACACACATTATTTGGTTTTTCCTATCTATATTTTACCATATATTCTTCCTATCGACCTACTTACCTTTCAGCTTATCAACCAACCTGTGTATCTGTCTTGATAGCCTAATGCTTAGTGCGCCGAATTTCGGTGTGAGTATCCTATGTTCGAGTCCTTGGAGTACCACTTATATTCATTAGTTTCATTGATTTTAGTAATTAGGTTTATTTGTAAATTAATTGGGGGGTTGACGAATAAATATGAATCTATCAATCTAGTTACCTACCTATATATATCTATCTATCTATGTAACTAATATATAAACTGCACCCCGAGAAGACCCTGCTCGCACACACTGTAAATATTGTTAGGCATCTGCATACATGTCCTTCATCTCTCTCTCTCTCTCTCTCTCTCTCTCTCTCTCTCTCTCTCTCTCTCTCTCTCTCTCTCTCTCTCTCTCTCTAGGGTATTCGTGTTCAAAATGTATAGCTCTGATAAACTTAATTAATCAACATATTTAGAAAGGTCTTCCATTACCAACTTCTGCCACTCTTCTGTACATTTCTACCAATTATTTACTATAATATCCTACCAATCAATATACACATTTCTTATATATCTACTTATCGCTCTTTCTATCTATCTATCTATCTACATACCTATCTATTTGTCTCTTCTTCTTCTTCTTTCTTCGGCTCTATCCATTCACCATCTCTAGTTTAATTAAGTTTGTAAATCCATGTAAATCTCTGTCTCTCTCTAAACCCACTAATCTTCAATCACTCCCTCACAGACAGCCAATATATTCCAATAAAAAGTTAGGGTATGAATCCCGTAGGTTTTTGCACTGGGTTATATTTGCATCGCATGATCTTGGACTGTCGTATCGTGGGATTGAAGTCATAACGGCCTCACTCCGAAACGGCCACACTCTGAAACCACCACACTCAGGAAACGACCATAATACGAAACGGCCAAACTCCAAAAAAGGCTGCAAATCCAAAATGGCCACACTCCGAAAAGGCTACACTCCGAAATTACCACACTTAGAAAAGGCCACATACTGAAGCGGCCACACTCCAAATGGCTACGCTTCAAAACGGTCACACTCCTAAATGGCCACACTCCAAACGGCTACACTAACCAACACTTTCTAAATTGAACCTAACTCATAACACTCTAGCGTAACTGAACCTAACTATACCTAATTTAGCCTAACCCAACTTAGCCTTCAGACCAATAATAGCCATAACCAAAGCTAACTTGACCTTATAAGCTTTGTTCCTCATCGTTATCTTATGCAATTAGTATGGATAAATTGCGAGTGTGTTTCTATTAATACCACTGCATAAGAGACTACATTCGGAATTCAATCACGTGTATTATATTTCAATATATAAGATCACGGAGAGGAACATAACTTATATGGCTAACTGTACATAATTAAGTTAATTTATAATGTTTGTGGACATATTAGTTCATTTCAACACCTACATCATGTTTGTAGTGCAGTTGTGCATTTCAATTGCAAACCTACTTGAATATTAAATTTAAACTTAAACAAGCACATCACGATTGTGACTCCAACTAATTGAATGTTCATGTATTTCAAATGAACGAGTCTTAGAACAAAAACAAAAAACGAGATTATAACCTTGGCGACAGAGCGAATATAATTGGCAGAGGATCCTTCTTCAGTGAAGTCTGAATAATGGATGATAATTTGTCCTGAGTGAGAGTAAGAGTATATGTGTGTGTGTGTGTGTGTGTGTGTGTGTGTGTGTGTGTGTGTGTGTGTGTGTGTGTGTGTGTGTGTGAGTATAAATAGAAAAACGAGAGAGAGAGAGAGAGAGAGAGAGAGAGAGAGAGTAAAAGAGTCGGTGATTTGCAGTCGAGGAGAATATAAACAAAAAGGCGAGAGAAAACTTGGGCGACAAAGGGAACATAATTGGCAAAAGGTTCCTCGTGTTTAAAGTTTGAATGCCCTGGTGAGTGTGTGATGAACCTGAGGACGAATGGACTTTGGTATAAAGCTGGAATACATAGTGCCTAATTCAAGAAGCGTGTAGGTGAGACACAAATTAAATAATATGCGACCATGGAAGTATGTGAGAAATCGTACATACCCACATTATGTTAGTGTAAACAAAGTCAAGGTTACTTAGTTTAGATTAGGTTAACCCTTAAAATACGATGACTCATATATTTTATGTTTTCTGGTTATTAGTAGACGATTGTATTTAGATTATTAATCAATCGATGAAAGGGGGCATACGCTGTCACAGCGTGTAGCCGCACTCACCCTCCGACTCCACTGTGGGGGATCCTCCTGGGTGAGACTCCAGGCATCTGCCTGACCAATATTAAGTAACTTGCAGCTATCGCATGATTGGCTGACTTGCCTCAATCATAAGTTCCGTGGTCTTCCTCTAGGCCTCCTCCACTCAGGGCTATCTTCTATATAGACCACCTAGTGAGCAGGGTTTGATTCAGGGAGCTGAACCACATGCCGAAGTTGGCGTTCATGGCCCATGCAACTAATATATATTGAATCAGCCTCATTGAGTAGTCGCTGGTTCCAGCAAATAGCCCATGATACTGAGAAAGACATTTAGTACCAAAGGGGTTGATGCATCTCTTCAACTCACTGTTGCTCTTAAGTGTACTTGTCTCAAAGCCATATACTAAGACAGGGAGTACCAGTGAATTAAAGGTCCGCAGCTTCGTCCTACTGCACAGGTATCGACAATACCAAATACTGTTATTGAGTTAATCCATATCTCTATGTACTAAGCTGAGGCGACGATTGACATCGTAACCCGACTCACCACTATTATGGATCACGCTACCAAGATAAATAAATGTATCCAAGATCTCTAAGTCCTCACCACATGCATGAACAGATTGCACTGCATTATCCAATAAGTCACCAAATGCTTGGACTTTGGTATTAGTCCAAGAGACCTTTTAACCCACTGGCTCCGACTCCTTGTGTAGTGCCTCAATGTCCAATCTGAGAACATGTAATGTTATCTGCTAAGTCAAAATCTGTGATCCTGAACTTGCTGATGCCTGCTCCGCAGTGACTCCACCTGAATGTCCGACCCAGTGACCAGTTCATACAGGTGTTGAAAAGTTTAGGCGCCAAAACACCCCCCTGTATTACACCTGAATTAACGGGGAAGAAGGAGAAATATTTTCCCCCACCACAATTGACAGCACTCTCTGTTCATGCATAGAGTCCAGACACCAGGTCAACAATCGCTGCGGGAATCAAGCGTGATGGTAGTAGCTCTAGAGTGTCTCTCATTGCACCGAGGAAAATGCCTTCTTGAGATCAACATGGACTGCAAGCAGTCCACGAGGACCCGGAGCACCACAATATCTGGGACTATAAGATTACCAGTCCAGTTTCAAGAGTACTCTACTACACTTATCTTTAGAACAACATACATAGTACAACTTTACAGAACACACATAATAAATAATCGTTAGATAATTAGTATGCTTATGGTTACATATTAACACTCTCGCATCCGGCTTACTTTTTTAGTTGAAAATGGTCAGACCTTCTCTAATTTGCCCTGAAATATTCCGGCCAGGCGAGTTGTCGAAGCCTTGTGTTTTTCTATATTTTCATCCACCAGAATGCTGTTTATTGAGATGTATCATATGTCAATGGAAAGAAGAATAACTATACTACATTATAAAAAAAAAAAAAAAAAAAATTGAATCGCAATATGAAAGTGTAAACGACAGGAATAAAAAGTTTTCCCGGGCAATTGTCTTCACACCGTCCTATCTCGAAATTGTGAGTGATGACCATATATTTCTATTTGCTCAAATAATAGTATTTTTTTTGCTCTTTCCAAATCTGAAAACAGAAATTGTCTATCTTCAATAGTTCTCAAGCAGTGACCGAAAACAAAACATGTATGACTTTGCATGATATGGTTTATAACATTTTCGAATTATTTCGTTGTTCCGATGTCTATATGGTTTTCAATTTAGGCTGTATGAATACGGCATATAATGCTGAAGAGAATAAACAAAACTAGAAGTTCCTACAACAAATACTTTTTGCTCTATCTATCTATCTATCTATCTATTGCCTGACGCCGTGATCTCCGAAGGGGTGGCCACGAACGAACCGCCGCCATGCACCTCTGTCCCCAGTCAGTCGACGCCCCTCCCCCCAACCAGCACCGCCTTCGTTCATATACTTCCTCACTCCATCCATGCACCTCTCTTTCGGTCTACTCTCCCTCTCTGTCCCTCCACCTCGCTCTCGTACACCCTCTTAGTCATTCTCTCGCTTTCCATACGTTCCATATGGCCGAACCATCTCAAGTTGTTCCTTTTCACACTTTCCAGCACATCTACCTCCAACCCACACCTCCTTCTTACTTCTTCATTAGTCTGTCTATCCCTCCATGTAACTCCGCATGCACTTCTTAAGTAATTAATTTCCACTGCTCTCACTCTTGGTCTGAGTCTCTCAACCAACGTCCATGCTTCGCTTCCGTAAGTCAGTGTCGGGATTACCACACTGTCATGCAAGGACTTCTTCACTTCCATACTGATAACCCTATTTCTTGTTACTGCTTTCAGCGTTCCTACAACCCTCTTCCCCTGTTGAACCCTCTCCCGCACTTCTTCATCCATAGTCCCATATTTACTCAACACACTGCCCAGATACTAAAGAGTTGACGATCTCCATAGCCTGACCGTTCAGCTTCACCTCACACTCTGTGACTTCACCCCTTTCGAAGACCATAACCTTGCTCTTCCCCGCATTTACCTTCAAATTCCGTTTTTCGCACACTGTTCCAAACTCATTTACCAGACCCTGCAACTCCCATTCATTATCACTCATCAGAACTGTATCATCCGCAAACAGCAGTATAGGTAGCTTCCACTCAATTCCCTCCCTTTTCAGCGATACACCAACATCCACTGCTCTTGATAGTATTTCTTTCATGACTTCATCCATATATACAGTAAACAACCATGGGGACATCACACACCCCTGTTTCAAACCAACATTCAGGTCAAAGAACTCGCTCTGCTCACTCTCCACACATAGTGCCGCCTTTGCACCCTGCCTCACAGTCTGGGGGCTGGGAAACTAGTGAGTTAACAAAGGCCCAGGCTCCTCAGAGAGAGACGCTATGGGGTTGTTAGATACTTCCTTTTGTAACTTACTGATGCCTAACTTACCAGTCCAAATTGCGTCAAAATCGCGTCATAAACTTATTTTTGGCGAATATTACTAACTTACAGGTGGCATTATGACGCGATTGCGTTTAGGGAGGTGTGGTGGAGTGGTCTTGCCACTGGCCTGGTAATCCAATGGTCCCGGGTTCAAATCCCGATGTATCTATGGGAAGATATTATTGGGATGGAATTTGTGCTGTACCTGGTATCAGTGCATTAGCCCACCGAAACATCAATAAAATACCCTCATTGTTCCCTGATTAAATACTGTATGAATATTCCCATATTCAAAATATGCTATAGGGGTGCAATGCCTGGTGAGTTATCTGCTCAACAGGTGGCGTTGTGTGTGTGTAAGTGTGAGAGTCCGAGTGTAGGTGGTGAGACAGTGAAGCACGGGAACGAGGTGGCTTCAGAGATGGGGTCGTTTCGGGCCATGAGTGAGCACCGTGCCTCATGTGAAGGCAAGATGGCGGGTGCTCGTTGTACTCTACGTGCTTCACATGTCTCACTCCCTAGACTGGAACAAGACCTCACGGGCTTCACTGTTCATTGTAAAGCGGTGAATGTTAAGGCTCTCAGCCTATGCCCGAGAGGAAGTAAGTTGGAATATAGAAAGAAACAAAAAACAAAACGGTCACTCTGGGGCTAGTGTCGTTATGACGCGATCGCGTCGTAGAAATGCGAGAGGGTTAAATATCATCTAGAATCCTTACTCTTTCTACCGGTTGATTGGGGGAATGTTCTTAACACCGATGATAGTCAGGATGCCTTCACGCAATTTTACACTTTATTTTGTAAATACTTTGATGAATGTTTTCCTTTTGTTAAAATAAAAATTGGTTATAAAAACAGAAAACCCTGGTTAACGGTGGGAACACAAAAATATATTAAAACTAAAAATAAATGATACATTATATCAATAACAAATAATACTCTAAAAAATAAAAATAAAAAATATCAGGTTTATAAGAGAACATTGCATAAATTATTACGTATGGCGGAGATAAACCACTATGACGACCTATTCCAGACACATACTGGTAATGTAAAGAAGTCCTGGGAAATTAATAAGGAGGTTATTAACAGAACAAAACGACTGTCCACCATACACAGTCAATTTACAGTAAACAGTGAAATTGTAGAGGATAAGAAAAGAAGTAGTACTTTATTTTGTTCAACACTTTCTTTGCCAATATAGGATCTAAACTAAGTGAGTCAATACCAACAACCAACAAAGACTTCTCATTCTACTTGCCTCAAGTTTGTATAAACACTATATTCCTACAACCAACCAATGATACTGAAGTAAAACAAATAATAAAATAATTGACAAATAAGTGTCCAGGATGGGATAGTCTTACTGCAGATTTAATACAGAACACCTATCCTCTATACCGTAATGTACTAGTCTACCTTATAAACTTATCGTTATCCCAAGGAGTTTTCCCCTCGGAGTTAAAACTGGCCAAAGTGATCCCATTATATAAGGGTGGGGACAAAATGATGATGAACAACTATCGTCCTGTTTCAATTATCTCTGTATATTCAAAATTGTTTGGAAGAATAATGCACAAACGGATCTGGTCTTTCATAAACAAGAATAATTTACTGTATAAATATAAATTTGGTTTTAGGAAGGGATATGGTACAAGTTTAGCAATGATAAATTGAATTGATAAGATCTCTAGAGATTTGGATGCGAGTAACTTTGTTCTAGGTGTGTTTTTAGATCTAAGCAAAGCTATTGATACCGTTAATCACGACATTTTACTAAACAAATTACACTATTTTTGCATTAGGGGGGGTGGCATATAAGTGGTTCCAATCTTAAGTAATAGATCCCAATATGTATCATACAATGAAACATACTTGGTTATTGTTAATGTAAATTGTGGTGTACCACAGGGTTCAATTCTTGGCCCATTATTGTTTATTATATATATTAATGATATGGTTAATGTCTCCACCTCATTGCTACCAATGTTATTTGCTGACAACACCAATGTATGTATAAGTGGTAAACATTTCTATGACCTGTTGAATTCAATGAATAATGAACTAAGACAAATATCAGAATGGATCAACTGCAATAAGCTTTAATTAAATATAACTAAAACTCAGTATATGGTATTTAAAACCAAAGGTAAGACATATGAAGAACATAATAATACATCTGAACATAACTGGAATAAAGTTAAATAAGGTCCATCATATAAAATTATGGGGTATTCATATTGACTCAAAGTTGTCTTGGCATAAACACATTGATAGTATACGAGGTAAAATATCTAAGGGGATTGTTATTTTATGTAAATCCAGGAAATTAATAAATATCTCAACCTTGGCAACATTGTACAATAGTTTTATTTTACGATACTTGACTTACGGTATAGAAGTTTGGGGATCACCTAATGATTGTTATTTTAAAAATATTATTATTCTACAAAAAAAGGGATATTCGCATAATTTAATCTAAAAAGAGTAGGGAGCATACTAAACCGTTATTCAGATCTCTAAGGATATTATCATTCCCAAAATTGTATTAATAGTGTTTAGCTAAAATGATGTTTCGATTCACCAAGGAATGTATACCTGTTGTTCTGAGAGATATGTTTCCTAAAAATTAGGAGGTACACAACTATCAAACGAGACAACGTAATCAATGAGGGAAACTAAAACGTCGTCTGCTGCTCTTTCTCTTACACCTAATAGTAATCAGTTTCCATCCAGTGAGTCGAAATATATAGATTGAAGTCATCAAAATATTACTCATTTCTATTTTCATTAATGTTATAGACATATTACTCTCAAAATCTATTCAATATTAGGCCTACAGAAACATTTGGCAAGGCTTCGAAACTTTAGGGATCCTTGCCAAATGTCTCTGTAGGCCTAATATATTATGTTTTATTCATCATATATACTTTGTATATTGGGCAATGTACTGAATAGAATTTGAGAGTAATATGTCTGTAACATTAATGAATATAGAAATTAATTATATTTTGATGACTCAATCTATATACTTCGAATCACTGGATGGAAACTGATTACTATTGGGTGTAAGAGAAAGAGCAGCAGACGACGTTTTAGTTTCCCTCATTGTGTGTACTATTGGGAAGATCTGCTATGGTTAAACAGACATTTAGACATAAGGGTGTTACTCTATGTAATAATTTATCTGAGGAAATAGATCATCAATGTTCACTTTCTACATTCATATATAAAGTAAAGAACTATATTTTAAATATATTATATTAAAATTCATTCTACAATGGTAGTGGTATTATATGTATTGGTGTGTATGTGCTTTTATGTTTAGGTATATATTTGTTACGACCGGGGCTCGTATAAAACAAGGGCTCTTAATCATTGGACTAGGAAAGCACACAGCCACAACGGTAACACTAGATCCAACCCCTGAACTTAAAATGCCGGCGCACAAAAACACCTATACCCTCCAGAGTTAAATCTGCGCTAACGGGGTATCCTATAACTCAGTATAAGTGCACTACTACTACAGGCTGATGATTGCTGATACAGCCTGATCACAACAACATACAATTACGTTAATAAGGTATACTAGCAAAAGATAGAGATCTTAATTAAATCACTGCAATTATTTAATGCAAACTAGAAGAAGGTATATTGAAAGTTACTCTAAACAATAATGAACTGTCACTCCTATACTAAAGAAAGTGAACGAAAGTCCCAAAGCATCGAGCAGGAATCTTCTGAAGAAATTCTGATGCTGGGGTAAGATGATCGTGTCGGATTTTGAACTGTTATATAATTATTATGTTCCTTCCAACAACCAACTATACTCCTAAATTCGATTAATGAAATTTACAAACACATGTGGCAGTCCGTGGATTCGAACCCAGGACGCTCACACCGAAAATGCTTATGCATAGCACCACGAAGACAGTTAAAGGATGGTGGACACTGCCTATGATTTATTATGCAACTTCGAATCCTGCATATCAATCTAAGCATGTACACACATCCCAACTGCAACTCACGTAGGCTATGCATATGTGAATGGAAAGAGCAATTAATGGGGCCTTAACCACTAGGGAAGTCCTCTCGATAAATTACCCCTGAACCAATATCAATTATTATGTTCCTTCCAACAACCAACTATACTCCTAAAATCGATTAATGAAATTTACAAACACATGTGGCAGTCCGTGGATTCGAACCCAGGACGCTCACACCGAAAATCAACACCTTATGCATCACACCACGAAGACAGATAAAGGATGGTGGACACTGCCTATGATTTATTATGCAACTTCGAATCCTGCATATCAATCTAAGCATGTACACACATCCCAACTGCAACTCACGTAGGCTATGCATATGTGAATGGAAAGAGCAATTAATGGGGCCTTAACCCCTAACTATCGGTGCGCAACATATGTCGAGTTAAATAAATCTGGACTATCTGGCGGCGCGCGACATACTGTAGGTCGTGTGGCAATTTCAGCACGTAATGTTGCTGAGAGAGAGATATAAGTGGTGGCAGGAGAGTAGCGAGCGTATGACTGCTCCAGACCACCGCGGCGAACCAACTGACACGAATCCCACCTCCTCCCTCCCTCTCTCACTCGCTACATAATGAATTGTATGGGGAAAGTACCGAATTACATGCTTTTTGCACTCGTGTTGCGCGGTTGTTGCAAGAAAACTAGCCGTCATAAAAAGATCGTTATGGTGTCATTGGAAAGCTCTGTTTATGCCCTTTCAGGGTTAGATACTTGTTTTACGCTCTGGGTCTTATTTAGGCATGAAAATGATCACGTAAACAGCCCTATTTTGGCTAAAAACACCCCGCTGGGCGGTACATATAAATAGACCGCTAGCCCGCTAATAAGGTGTTAACCACTAGGGAAGTCCTCTCGATAAATTACCCCTGAACCAATATCAATTATTATGTTCCTTCCAACAACCAACTATACTCCTAAAATCGATTAATGAAATTTACAAACACATGTGTCAGTCCGTGGATTCGAACCCAGGATCTTCACACCGAAAATCAACACCTTATGCATCGCACCACGAAGACAGTTAAAGGATGGTGGACACTGCCTATGATTTATTATGCAACTTCGAATCCTGCATATCAATCTAAGCATGTACACACATCCCAACTGCAACTCACGTAGGCTATGCATATGTGAATGGAAAGAGCAAGCAGGGTCAATATAGGACAAGTATAGAGACAGACAGTGTTAACTGACACGGGAATAACGATAAATGCACACTAGTATTATATCCAACAACAAAAGAAGTCCTTCATCAGGCAACTCAAAAAGCCTGCTCAGGTTGTGCAACTCAACAACAACCAAGGCTTACAGTCAACGTGAATAAGAATGCTGCATATATAACATAAGAGTTTATAATTCTAAACGGGTGTCTGCTAGGCTAATAAAGTCTAGCTGGGATGTCATAGGCTAGGAAACAATGGCTGAGCAAGCGGCTCGTAGCCTAGCGAGGTCCTTAAGGCTGTGCTGCCAAATTACGTTAATTGACGGGGTCCTGTCTTGAGAGATCCAGATCGCTAGTATCTGGTTCTCTCCTGGCGACCCTCTCAAAGTCAAAGCAAACGAGTTAGCACAGTGTTGGGTGGCAGAGGCAAAAGCCCTCACTCGCAACACAGTGCTAAACTCACAAGGTACACAGTCAGAAAGACCACCTAGGCTTCCCACGTCTCCGTTGCAATTGTACAGGTTCAACAAAACCTAGTACACATCGGAAATCACAACAACAATGGCCTCACCCCAGTCTAGCATTAAATAGCCCAGCAGACAGCCAAGGAATAGGCAGGGAGACACCGTGAGTGTGTCGAACCTCTACAGACAAAATGGTAACCCCTCCAAAATGCCTAACTAAACATATAATATCTGAGAGCTTCAGCATATAATACGATGGCCGATGTATGAAATCGTGGAGAACCAAAGGGGAGTTATGATATTAAATAGATTGAAAGAATGAGAGGTAAGAAGTTGAGAGAGAGAGAAAGTGTTCTATAGGTAGAAGTCGGGAGACAGGTAGCAAGGGAACATGTGAAGGGTATGCTGGTCAGACAAGCTCTGAAGAGAATAGCTCCTCGGGACCCCTCCAGGATCACACACAAAGGCATGGTGGTCAGCCAATCACAGGCCGCTACGTCACCAGACAGCAGGGCTGCAGAAGGCGCCAGGAATCACCAGCCAATCAAGA
The DNA here is from genome assembly GCA_032716605.1 of Paralithodes platypus. NCBI lineage: Eukaryota > Metazoa > Arthropoda > Malacostraca > Decapoda > Lithodidae > Paralithodes > Paralithodes platypus. The sequence continues at coordinate 62,742,875 of CM064575.1, read as the reverse complement.
GGCGTGGGAAGGCACGCGCACGAGCCCACAAGCGAGGGGGAGGCAGCACATGTATACGCATGCACACACTACCACCCCACTGCCTATATTATTCTCTCTCCTTAACTATATACAATGCATCTTATGTTCTACTCATGATATAAAATGCTTCCCCTTGTCACATACGAAAATAAAGACCACCACGGGACTGTCTGCAACAACACGAACACTATGAAAGAAAGAACAACATTGTAGATAGACTGTAGCCAAATACCTTGCCCCGGCGAGTGCTAGCGAGCGGCCAAGCGAGCGGCTGAGCCCACATGGCGTTCTGCCACGCTACAGGCGTCACCCCAAGATATTAGACGCTCAACCATGAGCTCTATATCTGACAAGCAGAACGCCGATAAGACTCGCCACCCCTAATCACTTCGCAACAAAGAAGGCAAAGCTCAGTTCTCATCAAAAAAAATAATAATTACAACCCCTCCCAACACAATAGCTTAATTAATTCATACTGTTATGCTCCTAGAGCGAGCTTCTACTAGCCCAGCCTTCTGAGAGAAGCACAGGTTCGACTCAGAGCTTTAGCTATAACATACTTAAAAAAAATTTAACTGTTAAAGAAAGAGTTTTTATAGAATTTTTCATTTTTAATATGTTTATGGCGGCTGCACTTACAGGGGCAAGCCAATTTTACTCCACTCTCAACGCACACTGACTGAACGGTGAGGGTTCTCCTGCAAACAAACCCTCCCTTGACAAACAATCAGCCAAAACATTATCAGTGCCCTTAGCATGCCACACATCCAACTTGTGTTCCGGCAGCACAACAACACCTGACACTGATAAACTGCCCAGTTCATCACAAGACTGGCACTTCTCTTTGCTCTTTCCGGCAAGGGGGCCTGCCAATAACCTTTCACTAGTTCTACCTTTGTGATAGGCGATGCAGCCCCGAGGCGGTCTATGGTGTCGTCAACTCTCGATAAGGTATAGGCGTCTGTCAGGGATAATGCACACACACTCTCGCAATCAACACACTCACTGATCTTGCCACTTAACACAGGTTGCAAAGTTACAGGCAACGACCACTCACGACATTCCTTATCCCTCAGACCCTTGGGCAATGGATAGGTATCTGTCAGGGATAATGCACACACACTGATCTTGCCACTTACCTCAGGTTGCAAACTCACTGGCAACGGCCACTCACAATATCCTTTATCCCTCAGACACTTTTTCCACATGTCGTCTAGCTCTGTTTTCACGACAGGCTTTTTAGCAGGATTTATACGGTAGGGAATTAAACTGAGCCTCGCACTGTCTCCAGCCTCCATGTCGGATTCTACCCCGTACATCAGGCCTGGAGAAGCAACAAACATGCGGATGCACTGCCACAGCCTAGTAAACAACTTATCTCGCAGAACATGCCTAGTGTCCTCCCACAACCCAGCCGAGACCGCAGCTTCTAACCTGTAGTCTCCTTCCTTCTCCACCTTCGTCCCTAGAACAGCCAGGCCATGAGAGGGACAATCAGTACCACCTGTGCAGTCACTCCCATAGTTCATTATTGCTAAGGCTTCCCCGCCGATACCGTACATGCGCACCCCCGCATTCCTTACGACTACATCTGCCTGCGCAGCATCACCGCTTTTAGCGACATGGCCAGATACAGTCGGTCTATGGTTGGGCTGTTGCATTCGACTAGAGCAGCATTGGGAGGCTATACGACAACCGGGCACATCCACTCCACAGCCAAACTCACCAATCTGTTCAATGTCCTCCTTCTGACCACCACCCTTGGCAGCCATGGGTCGACCTTGACCTGACAACCATGTCCAAGCCTCGTCGCCCACCTTGAACCACCGAAACAACGAGGCTAACGGTCTTCCAACATTCACGTGACCTGCCCGCGGAACATCTTGCACCGCCTGAGTTGTGAGGCTCAGGGGCTCGGCACGACCAGTGGGGTATGAACCGAGCTGGTGCTGGAGCGCTGCACACTGCTGCTCAGGCAGGTGCTCTAGCGCTTCCACAGCCACCAGACTCGTGTCCTCCGCCCACTGCTCCACCGAGACATGACAATCCCTACTCTCCTCCACCTGTGCCCTACTGTCCCCCTCTCCTTCTCCTCCTTGCAGACCAACGCAGGGACAGTAGGCTGCTCAGGTGGTTGCCTCACAAACTCCTCCAACAGGTTCACATGACATGTTTCCCCGTCCTCGTGTTTGATCTCGACAGCACCATTACCACACTTCTGAACTTCCGGATCCTCCAACTGCAGTTTACAAATATCTGAGAGAACCAACCTGTCTGAATGCTTCCGAAGCAACCCAAGTCCTCCCCCAATATCAAACTGATCAACCCTTTTTTCTCTCTGTGTGTAACGTTGCTGCCTCGGAGTCTCTTCCTGCCCTACCTCCTCACTAGCTGTGACATGTCCTGGGGCTTCTCCAGACTCCAGCAATGGTGCCAATACTGAGTCGCCAAGAAGAGCTGCTGGTACTATACTCTCCAAACTTTTACCAACATCAGCCGTCTTCTTCCGACCGTTCCTCCGTTGATCAGAAGACTGAGGAATAGGCTGTGACACTTTGGATGCAAGAGGTCTTGTAACAACGCACGCCATAGGTTGTACTTGACACTTCTCTACCCACTCCTGTTCCTCCCTACTCACGTCGGCCGGCTTCTCGGCAACGACTATGGGTGAAACCTCAGAAGTAGGCACCGCGAAGTCGTTGCCGAGAAGGAGGTCGATGCCCCCAACAGGCAAGTTCTCCACAACACCCACATCCTACTCTCGTGTCACACCATCCACCTCCAGTTCCATCCTGACCAACGGGTATAACTTGACAGCATTGATACCCTGCACCACAACCACCCGTGCCGCGTTTATTGGTCTACCAGTATAGTTCTTCATTAAAGTCTGAGAGGCACCCGTGTCTCGTAACAGCTCAACTCCATGCTTCTTACCAGCCCACCTCACGCAGCCATGCCCTCGATGGTCACAAAAGACATCGCGGACAGGGTTCGAGCCTTCCGGATTCTTCTCCACTGGCTGTATCCCAGCCTCTGACGTTATACCTCGGGAAAACTCAGACGACTTCGGGGACACCCCAATGTTGCGAGCCAAAGACACAACTGCATTAGGTAGCTTGCTTGGACAGGCTCTTGCAAAATGCCCCATGAAATCACTCTAACTTCCCCATGGGCAGCCCTTGAGATGGGGAAGGGCCCTGACCCTTCTTAAATGGGACGGTATTAGGTTTATGGTCAGACTTAGTATCGTTGCTCTTGTTGTAATGGTTATATGGTGTATCACTGACTCAGGGGGGTGGAGTGATGCGCCCCTTGTTACCTGCATCGTTCTGTTGTGCAGACCCGCACCCACGAATCAGTGACATCCGAAGGTCAGCCATCTCAGCTGCCTCCTGAAGAGTTTTTGGGTTCTTTTCCTTAAGATTCAACGTCAGATCGCTGCCCGTACACTTAAAAAATTGTTCTAGAAGCATCAGCTGTTTCAACTCCTCAAACGTCGATGCCTTCTCAGAACGCAGCCAGTTTCTAAATGCATCGGACAGATCCAGGGCATGCTCAAGAAAGGTGCACTCACGACCCTTCGTTACACCCCGGAACTTCAATCTGTACGTCTCTGGTTGTAACTCATATGCCCGCAGGACAGCCTCCTTCAATACCTCGTAATCGAAGCACGACTCCAAGGGCAACACATCATATGCCTTGAGTCCTTTGCCAACCAATCTAGAGGAAACAAGGGCTGCCCACTTAACCTCGGGCCATTGGTGCTCCCGGCACTTCTTCTCGAAACGCATACAAAATTCAGTGACACCCGACTCATCAAATACAGTGACCAACTTGAGCAGGTGCGATAACGACTGATCAAGACCTCGATTCCCAGAACCGAGACGCAGCCCTGTCGAATCCACCCTAGACTTCTCAAGATCTTTGTCTGCACAGTACATGGCCTTTCTCTCCTCAGACTGAATCCTGGACATCTCAATCTCAGATTCATGCTTTCGTTGTTCAAGCTCTCTCTCATATCTGGCCCTTCTCTCTTCAGCCTGAATCTTAGCCCTCTCAAACTCCCGCTGTTGCTGCTCAGATTCCCGCTGCTGCTGCATCTTAGCCATCTCCAGCTGGAAGAGCATCTCTGCAGTTAAACCTTGAGGAGGAGGAGATGCAACAATTGGAGACTCACCCAAGTGCAAACCACGCTGCCAGTGACTATCGGCCGGCGGGAACGTACCCGGCTCCGGAGCCCGAGGGGGCGCCATGGTAGGAGTCGAGTGGAATGGGGGCTGGGCCGAAGGTGCCCCAGCTCCTGCTCCACCCGAAGCCCCACGCACCCCGCCGAGCACACAGGCCATCAGGTCACCTCTCGACATGCTGCTAATGCCCACATGCCCCATGACCGTGGCCAAACACTGGAGACCATACCAATCAATCCCCGACACCCGGTCAGCAGTAATAGGTATCTCCAGAAACTTCCTTGCATCCTCCTCACTAGCTATAACTCTAATGTCATCTAACAAAGCCCGCTGCTGCACCTCAGTTTCTGTTTCCCGTACTGTGTCCTCACTGTACACTGATCCGTCGTCCGACATAGTGTCCACCGAAAATTCTCAACGTTTATAAAAAAAAAAAAAAGTACCTAAACTCTTATGCAGCACTATTCACTCAAAAATACAAGATGCTCGAAGACTCTTAAGTGTTATACTACTTGCCAAAAAAAATCCACGTGTCCACTATATTCCTTTAAACAAAAACAAATGACCACAACACTCCTGCAATATTTCTCTAAGTTCACAAAATCCTAAGCAAGGTCGCCATTTGTTACGACCGGGGCTCGTATAAAACAAGGGCTCTTAATCATTGGACTAGGAAAGCACACAGCCACAACGGTAACACTAGATCCAACCCCAGAACTTATAATGCCGACGCACAAAAACACCTATACCCTCCAGAGTTAAATCTGCGATAACGGGGTATCCTATAACTCAGTATAAGTGCACTACTACTACAGGCTGATGATCTCTGATACAGCCTGATCACAACAACATACAATTACGTTAATAAGGTATACTAGGAAAAGATAGAGATCTTAATTAAATCACTGCAATGAGTTAATGCAAACTAGAAGGTATATTGAAAGTTACTCTAAACAATAATGAACTGTCACTCCTATACTAAAGAAAGTGAACGAAAGTCCCAAAGCATCGAGTAGGAATCTTCTGAAGAAAGTCTGATGCTGGGGTAAGATGATCGTATCAGATTTTGAACTGTTATATAAAGCAGGGTCAATATAGGACAAGTGTAGAGACAGACAGTGTCAACTGACACGGGAATAACGATAAATGCACACTAGTATTATATCCAACAACAAAAGAAGTCCTTCGTCAGGCAACTCAAAAAGCCTGCTCAGGTTGTGCAACTCAACAACAACCAAGGCTTACAGTCAACTTGAATAAGAATGCTGCATACATAACATAAGAGTTTATAATTCTAAACGGGTGTCTACTAGGCTAATAAAGTCTAGCTGGGATGTTGTAGGCTAGGAAACAATGGCTGAGCAAGCGGCTCGTAGCCTAGCGAGGTCCTTAAGGCTGTGCGGCCAAATTACGTTAATTGACGGGGTGCTCTCTTGAGAGATCCAGATCGCTAGTATCTGGTTCACTCCTGGCGACCCTCTCAAAGTCAAAGCAAACGAGTTAGCACAGTATTGGGTGGCAGAGGCAAAAGCCCTCACTCGCAACACAGTGCTAAACTCACAAGGTACACAGTCAGAAAGACCACCTAGGCTTCCCACGTCTCCGTTGCGATTGTACAGGTTCAACAAAACCTAGTACACATCGGAAATCACAACAACAATGGCCTCACCCCAGTCTAGCATTAAATAGCCCAGCAGACAGCCAAGGAATAGGCAGGGAGACACCGTGAGTGTGTCGAACCTCTACAGACAAAATGGTATCCCCTCCAAATTGCCTAACTAAACATATAATATCTGAGAGCTTCAGCATATAATACGATGGCCGATGTATGAAATCGTGGAGAACCAAAGGGGAGTTATGATATTAAATAGATTGAAAGAATGAGAGGTAAGAAGTTGAGAGAGAGAGAAAGTGTTCTATAGGTAGAAGTCGGGAGACAGGTAGCAAGGGAACATGTGAAGGGTATGCTGGTCAGACAAGCTCTGAAGAGAATAGGTCCTCGGGACCCCTCCAGGATCACACACAAAGGCATGGTGGTCAGCCAATCACAGGCCGCTACGTCACCAGGCAGCAGGGCTGCAGAAGGTGCCAGGAACCACCAGCCAATCAAGAGGCGTGGGAAGGCACGCGCCCGAGCCCACAAGCGAGGGGGAGGCAGCACATGTATACGCACGCACACACTAGCACCCCACTGCCTATATTATTCTCTCTCCTTAACTATATATAATGCATCTTATGTTCTACTCATGATATAAAATGCTTCCCCTTGTCACAGACGAAAATAAAGACCACCACGGGACTGTCTGCAACAACACGAACACTACGAGAGAAAGAACAACATTGTAGATAGACTGTAGCCAAATACCTTGCCCCGGCGAGTGCTAGCGATTGGCCAAGCGAGCGGCTGAGCCCACATGGCGTTCTGCCACGCTGCAGGCGTCACATATTGTATATAATTTATAATCTTTGTATATATATATATATATATATATATATATATATATATACAGTATTTATATACAGTATATATCAATTATTTTACTTTTTGTTCATGTCGTTCTATATTTTTATTTTCTTCTTGGGCATTCACTTCCTTAATTTGTTTCAGTCAACAAAATTATCATGACAACTAATCTGAGGATATATATACTTTTGGTATCAGTCCTCATTGTCATGAAGTTTGTAGTGTTAATTATATTTTGTAAGCATTTCATGGAATTGTAATTGTTTCATTGCAATAAATCTTTTGAATTTGATTAAATTGCAGATTTTAGATAACTCCGTCCATATTTCACCTGGGAACTACAGGACATTGACTGAGTGTAATTCCTGAGGGAGTCCGAAGTATGGGAACACGTAGTTGATTAGAGCCTCGGCGACATCTACTGCAGTATATTATTTGGCGGGACATACAATGTCAAACTTCGAGTTGGTGTCGACGAATGTTATTAAATATCTTTGAGTATTCTTGGCAGGAATTGGGCCCATAACATCGACCAGCTAGTATTTGCCAATGGTGTGGTGCAATTACTCGTGGAGAAGGTCCGGCTGCTCTCGTACAATCTTTGCCTAAGCAGCACGCACGGCAACCCTGCGTAATGTGCTTGGCGAGGGAGGCTGCCTTTGGAGACCAATATATGTTGTTGAATATCTGGAGCATCTTTGTTTGCCGACGGTGCATGCCGTTGTGATAGTGAATCGCAGTCATGATGTCATCTGCCGAGACCGAATCTAGAACTATGTGTCCTGTTGGCAATAACAGCTTATCTCCCGCATGCTTGAGGGATTTGAAGACTTGCTGCGATATTCAATCAGGTTTGTTCTTATTCAGCCATTGTTGCAGGAACACTTTGTGGGCTTCATCTTGCATAACTTTGTTGGAGTGGGTAAGGTCCATTAAGTCAGGTGGGGTGTCTATTCTGGCGATGGGAAGCTGAGAGAGAGCATCCGCATTCGTGTGCAATTTGCCCGGTCGATATTGCACATCGAATGTGAACTTTTCCAAGGCTTCTCACCATCTAACGCACATATCGTTAGTTGTCTCAGACTTTCTGAACCATTGCAAAGTTTGATGATCGGTAATGATGGTAAAGTGGGTCCCGATCAAGAAGGATATAATGTGTTGCAATGCCTAGATAATACCAAGGCACTCCCTTTCTGTGGTGGCATAGTTCTTTTGTGAGGAGTTCAGGGTGCTTCTGGCACATGCAATTAAGGGCTCCTTGCCATCTTGCATTTGGGCCAAGACTCGTTTTGTTTTTTTCTATGTGGATGAGGGAGACAAAAGGCAAAACTGCCTGTGACTAGTGCCTCCCCTAGAGTTAAGAGAGTGACAGAGCCAAAATCAAGGAACATTCGAGCCAAAATGTCTGGACACACAGAGTTTGAAGCAATTTAATTCATAGGATGAGGGAAAGATGGATTCAAGGAGATAATTCCAGAGCTCACCTGTTGAATAAAAGAAAGATTGGGAGAAACGTTTCACTCTTGAGTTGTGAGAGTTGTACAGAATATGAGTGGGATTGTGTTGCAAGACGGGTACGACGTACCCTACGTAGAGGAGGTGGTATGCACTGAGAGAGCACCGAGGAACACTGATTATTGTAGTAGCGATAGAATAGTGAGAGAGATGCAATATTGCGTCGAAGAGAGAGAGAGATTGCAGAGAGTCAGTGAGTGGACGGGAGTTAATGATACAAGAGGCTCTCCTTTCTAGTTTGTCTAGGTGTTCTGTGTGAGAGGTTCCTCACCACACATGTGATCAATACTCAATACAAGGATGCACTGTAGCCCTGTACAGAACAAGTAGCTGATCAAATAGCATTGTATGAATTTTCCCATATTCAAAAATATACTACAGGGGGGCAATGCCTAGTGAGTTAATTGCTCAATAGGTGGTGTTCTGAGAGTGAGGGTCCGAGCCTGGGGGATGAGAAGGTGAAGCGCAGAGGTAAAGCAGCTTCAGAGATGGAGTTGCTTCGAGCCGTGAAGCTTCGCATGTCTCACTCCCTAGACTGGAGCAAGACCTCACGGGCCTCACCGTGCTCAGCATTAAAGTGTAAAGGCTATCAGACTATGCCCGAGAGGGAGTAGTTGGAATAAAGTAAAAAAAAAAAAAAACTTGAGGCAGTTGTGCACACCCAGCTTCTGGGAGGCTGCCTTAGCAAGACTGGTAATATGGTCCTTCCAAGAGAGAGCAGAATAAAAAGAGACACCGAGAATACTGAGAGAAGATGAAGGGTTGATTTTTGTATTGTTGAAGAATAAGGGATAGTCCTCTGGGAGTTCACGGCAGGTAGATAGATGGAGAAATTGGGTTTTGGAAGCATTAAAGGTAACAAGGTTTTGTGTGCCCCAATTGGAAATGGTTAGTTAGATCTGAAAATAAGTGTTGTATGTCTTCATTATATTTGCTTTTGAGGGATTGCTGGCTGGGGCATTCTGGGAAACTAATTGAATAGTGTAAGTTATAGTCGTCTGCATATGAATGGATAGGACTGGAGGTACAGTTGAGGAGATCATTTATGAAAATTATAAAGAGAATAGGAGATAGGACAGATTCCTGAGGAACACCGGAGTTGATTGGATGAGGGAGTGAACGATGACCGTCCACAGCCGCAACTATGGAGTGGCCGGAAAAGAAATTAGTGACAAAGGCACAGATGGAGGGATAGAAACTTAAGGAGGGTATTTTAGAAATTAGAGATTTGTGCCAGACTATATCGAAGGCCTTCGATATGTCTAACGCATGCTAGAGATACTAGAGATGAGAGCAATTGCATGATAGTGGGAGAGTTGAGAGTGGTCACACTTCTTTGGGACAGGTTGAATGTGGGCAAACTTCCAGCAAGAAGGGAAGACGTTAGAGGAGAGACAGAGACGAAAGAGTTTGCCTAGGCAGGGACTTGGAGTCAGCACGGAAGCACAGTTTTTTAGTACAACAGGAGTAACACCATCCGGACCGTACGCCCTCTTAGTATCAAGACCAGAGAGGGTAGAAACTACAGTCGGTGGCAAAAGTCCTGTCGCCTCTCCTGCCTCACCGTCACCCGTGATATTCATAGACTCGAGAATTTTAGGTATACAAACGTGCATCTTAATTACTGCCAACAGATGCCATACTGTGAGGTGTGTGGTTGTGAAGGTAGAGGGTGGTGGGGGAGAGGAGGGGTTACAGCTGTTAGGGGTCGGAAGGTGGGAGAAGGAGGGGACAACTTGTGTGTAGGTAAGTAACTTGTTTTATAAATGTATTATCACTATGATCCGAATTTGTATTAACATGTGGTAATCTGTTACATTTGTAACACATGGAAAACTACATGATCAAAACATAACACATTTGCAATCAATTAAAGCCAATATTTGAGTAAATCCACAAAATACCGTGAATTAGATCTCTCTATCTCTCTCTCTCATATGATAGTTACCTTCTTCCGTACCAGCGACGATTTCTTAATTACATTCTAGCTATACTGTATTTAGACGATTTTGTGCAGTTTCAGAAGGATCTGTCGTAGTAAAAAGGGTTAAGGGAGATAGTTCGAAGCCTATTAATTGTTGGGGGCTCTTTTTAAATGGAATAGAATATTCTGAATGTAGCCAGATTAAAGTTAAAAGGACGTCACCGGTACAGAAAGGGTTAATGACAGGGATATTGTAGAGAACTACAACAGTTACTTGCTTTACTTTGGGGACCTTGCAGCTGTGCGGACAAGTGCTACGTTTGTAATTGCGTAAATTGTAGTGTCCACATTCCACACCTTTGTTTAACTGCTCGTCGTCCGACTCAAGAAGAAGAAGAAGAAGAAGGATTCTGTTGATCCCATGGCCAAGCTCTTGGGACATAATGATTATTTACCCATTCTGTATCGGCGCTGTTCTTGTAACTTTATCTGTCTAATATTACACGATTTTACCGAGTTTAAAAAAAACACACCAACAATTAACATAACCGGCTTCGAACTATCTCACTTAAGGCTTTTTACTAGCACAGATCCTTACTAAACTGCACAACATCGTCTAAATATAGCTAGAGTAAAATTAAAAAGACGTTGCCGGTGCAAAAGGGGTTAACCAGTTAGCGTTCTAAATAGATGATAATTAAATAGTTCGTGATCTCACGGACAATTGGTTGATCTATGCCGAGCAGGTAAACACATTTGTGAAATATCGACTCTGAAAATGTTAAAAGGGAAAGAAAATTATTATAATTACAATGTTCCTTCCAACAACCAACTATACTCCTAAAATCGATTAATGAAATTTACAAACACATGTGGCAGTCCGTGGATTCGAACCCAGGATGCTCACACCGAAAATCAACACCTTATGCATCGCACCACGAAGACAGTTAAAGGATGGTGGACACTGCCTACGATTTATTATGCAAATTCGAATCCTGCATATCAATCTAAGCATGTACACACATCCCATTTTTAGAAATTACAAAAATAAGACTTGACCGACGAACTGTAATATATCCCTTGTCGTATAAACCCATGATGATTTCTAACTTCCGTTTTTATTTTTTCTGAACAGTATTGACTAAGGCTCGGTGCAATATGCCCTTCATCGCTTGGCGATGGACTTTAATAGTGTTATCCCATCCAGCACCAGTTACATCCTTTTCATTATAAACTGACTACTATTAGGTTACTTTATTCAGTTTAGGAAGGACGCATACCAATACATGGCCTCGAACCATGTCAGTTAATCCTTTTAGCTACCACATATCCTTTTTAATCTTCATAAAATCGCATTAACCCCTTGAGACACCGGATGTATTTTCTATATACTCTGGCTACCGTTAGGCGATTTCCTGTATTGTTTAATGCAACTCTTGGTCTCAAAGATGGAAATACGATCTTAACATACCCTCTGAATTAAGTAGGTCCTTCTTCAACTGCATAAAACCGTCTAACTTCAGCCACAATGAAAGGTAAACAGACGTCTTGGTAGTGAAAGGATCAATTTTGCTGAACTATAGTTTTCAATACATCGCTGGTACTGGATGAGTTAATGCTTTCCACTGTGGCCCATCATATCATTCCTTCATCTTATTCCCTTGTTTCGCAATATTTGGACATCCTTGTTCTTAATACTGTTTACATATTAGTTCAGTATAGCGTGGCGCTAGAGTTTATCAACCCATCTAGTACCGGTGACTTCTCGTTTATTATATTCTTACAATGACGATTCTATTCAGATTCGGAAGGCCGTCTACCAAATTGAAGGTTATAGACAATATACATTGATCCCCGTAGCTGCAAAATATTTTTCCTTATCTTCATAATTCGTCTACTTGTAGCGGGCTGTTTCAGGCTGTCTATTTCTGTTTCTTACCTCTTTGCTATTTCCTTGCAATGATTTTAGGTTCTGCGATGGCTATAAACATATTAATTAGGAAATATGAGGTGGAGGTTTCTTTAAGTAAACACTTTTGGTTTTCTTATTTATTTACCAAAGAAAATAGAGTTCCTAAAACATGTTAACTTTTGTACAGGGTTAACTTTAACTATAAGGTTTGCAAAGGTACTGTAGCGACCATATGGGAAGTACCTGTAACTTTAAACAACTATATATAGAAAGCAACTTAGACAATAATCTATATTTCCTGTAATTTGTTATCTCTGTAAAAGAAAATAATATATTATGAAAAGTCTTAGAACAAAGTATTAACACACACATTAAGTACGTTGCAATATCGATACTGTATGCGTCACTGTATTTACCCAACGTTATGAAATGAACGACCCTCCAAGGGAGAGTTCTGACTGCTACTGCCAGGCACTGGCCGGCAGAGCGTCCTCCCTGTAGGGGTGGGGCGTGATAGTGTAGTGTGATACTATGTAGTTGCTAGCAATCTTCTTGGGTGTTCCGGAAATTGTCTGTGAATCTTGGTACCAGAGGCGTGGGAACGCATGATTACGATTGCAGGCTTAGACCATAATAATAATAATAATAATAATAATAATAATAATAATAATAAACCAAGGGAGTTTATAGGTGGGGTTATGATCTTTTAAGGGTACGATCATACCAACTAAATATGCGCACAAATTATACTGTTGTAGACTATAATAAGTGGGTAACTGGTATAGTGTTGTAAGATATATATGTTATGTAACTGTAAAACTAATGTGTGCAGTCAGCTAAAGATGCGCTGTTACACCGCTCGGCCACGTCAGCTGAGGCCAACTAAAGCTAAAATAATAACAGCTAACATATATATACACATTTCATTCATCCCTATGACCTATATAACCTTGTTCCCAGTGTATAGTAATGCCAAAGAAGGTGTAATAAAGGTGAGGACCAACCTACACATTTGATCAGCAGTAGCCATTTTTGCTTTACACCTACGAACCAGACAATCAACCCTGAACGAAAGACGACGGAGACAACCAACTAGGAAATGATAATGACGAGGAGAGTCAAGGTAGGGGTTAGTACAATAGGATAAATTACTTACGGGGTTAATAAACATGGGAAGAGATGAACCTACTAAGTGGTGATTGGCTGGTCTATCAGCATGAGAGCTGAGCGATCTCTGCCATACCCATAGGTTACTCTGACTGTTCCTTTTACTTATATATTCTCTAGATCTCAAGTGACGGCGTCTCTTCCGTGGATTGACCTCCCTACTGCCAACTTAGAGGTTGGCAGACTGGGAACCATAGCGTCACATTTTCTCAACTTTCCCTTCATAATTGCTGATGGGCACAGGGCCTTGGGTGGGGCTTTGGTTTCCCGGGCGTTTCCCCACCCTCCTCAGCTCCCCGCCTTGGAGTGGCTTCGGTCACCCGGGCTTTATTAGTGGTACGCAGGGGAGGTTTTGTGGGGGCGCTCGTTTATGGCCTTGCTCAGAACCTTGGGGCTGTTCGGTCAGACAGCTGGGGTAACAGCAACAACAACAACAACTCTGAAGAATTTAATGCTTTCATGAGGCTTTGTTTGCTCGGTTTAATGATGAGGTCCGATGAATTACCTGTGAATGAAAAATGTTAATAGGGATGAACTCTGAGGAGAGGTTAGTAATCAGGGCAATGTGCTGATGTAAAGGAAGTGTATGGATGAGTGAACTCTTTACTTCGCAGTGATCAGGTACCTGATACATCCCATGAGCATGAATTAAATTTCTTGAGTTTAGACAAACAAGGGACACCTGGGTCTAGTTAGGGAAGTAAAAAAACTGAATATCTAGCAAGTGTTCACGAAATACTGGGAGCTGTGGAGCCGGGGCGTAAGAACAGTCTTTCAATGAACCAGAGTCAGTCACAGTTGTTTGAGTCAAGGTAAGTTCGCATGCAGTTTTTTCCTGGGACACAAAGGAAAACACATATGCAGGATACACATACAGGTGAAGATACGAGGACCTCCATTAATCAAGAGCGTCTTTGTTAGTCACAATCACAAGTTGAAGATCGTCGGAGACGAGTATCATGTCTGCTGTGTCAGTCACGGTTGGTAACCATCCTTCTATAAGAAACGGGAACTGAATAATTCTCCAGGTATTGAACATATGTGAGGACTGAAACGGAATGTGGACTAAAATAGATGAGTGTGTCAGAACTATTTCCATTAGTGGGTAATAGAATTCACAGTTATCTAACTGAAATACCGGAATCAGGGCAAACTGATCTTTCGTTATCTCAATGGATGTACGGAGATGTTCAACAGGCAATAGGTCAGTGGTGACCCGGCTTAGGGCAGCATCTACTAGATTTGCCAAGACTAACTTTGTTTGAGCCTTTAATAAGTCTTCATCCGTAGCTTGAAGGATCTCGGTAAGATACATGACTTTATCTGTTGAGCGACCATCAGAAATGTGGGATTTAACCATCTGTGTCAAGTTATTCATGTTTGCTATCACTGAGTATAAAGAATTCATCATATTCTTCATTGCTTTTGAGTCGTAACTCAAGACTCTATTTAAGGTATTTGCTGCGTTCTCCAGGACAGTGAGTCTCTTTCCCAGTTTTTCAACATCAGAAGCCTGGGCAGTTCCAAAGAACTCATGAGAGAATAGGCCAACAAAATTAAACACTCCTCTCTTGACTCGCTGAGAGTGAGTGTGTTTGGCAACCTGGGTATGGTCATCAGGTAGGACTGAATAGATTTTCCATGGCTTACGATTTATACGAGCGACGCGAGCACGTTGGAGCGTTACTGTAAGCCACAAGTCACGGGTCAAGGTCTGATTAGTTAGTAGGAAGATGAACGTAGAGTGTAATCTGTCTAGGCGACGTTGGAGTACCCTATAATCACTAGAAAGGTGAAGAAGGTTCCCAAATTCATACTGAACTGCTACGACATCTTCCGCAACTAGAACACTTTTTACTTGAGCTACAAGGGTGCCAGGCCTCAGCAACGAAGGTGATGTTGTATCAGCCACTATTAGTGTTCCAAGTAGAAGAAGGGGATTCACTAACCAGGTCATCTTTCTCAGGAGAATGGTTAATATTCTATTAGCAATATATACTAATAGAATACTTCACTCTCCCAGTAGGATGTACTTGGGTGAGCGGCTTGCTCTGTTAGATATGTGTCTTTAACAGAACGAGGATCCACTCTGAGAGATCCAAGTGGATTTGATGCGTAATTATTCTTATTGATTTGGTAAATAATCTTCTTCACACGCCCAGTAGGATGTACTTGGGTGCGCGGCTTGCTCTGTTAGATATGTGACATTAACAGAACGATGATCTACTCTACTAGCAGAACGGAGCTTCTGTCTATACTCGTTTGTGACTGCGGAGTTAGTTGGGGGAGGTGCAGTAGATTGCAATGGATGAAGGGGATGAAATAGGTATATATTGGCCATTGACGGGGAGTTCAGGATTCACTCTTTTTAACCTATCATCATGGATTACTTCTAACGTGTTAGTGGTAGGGTCTCGAACCTCAAACTTGTTTCCGGATGGCATGTCCATAACAATATAGGGTCCATTATACTTCGGCGAGAGATTAGACATTCTCGTTAAATCTAGGCACATTATCTTGTCACCTACTTCAAGGACAGTTTGATGTACTCTTTTGTGTGTTTTCCTTATCATTTCTGCGCGGGACGCCTGTAAATGATCTCGAACTTGCTGGTGGATCTTGCTAAAAACTTGTAGTTGTCTCTTAGCATAGTATTCTAGATTGTAGACTGGTGTGCGAGGTTTGGACAGCAGTTCATATAGCAGAATCTTGTCTTAACCATAGATGATGTAGTGTGGCATCTTACCTGTGAAGGAGTTTATAAAGCCATTTACACAAGCTGCTACCTGTGGAAGCCAGTCTTACCACACTTCCTGGAGCGGGTTTGTCACATAGCGCAGGACTTCTAAGAGGGTCCTGTTCATGCGTTCAACCAACCCGTTTGAGGCCGGGTGGTATGCTGCAATGTAAGATTGCTTGACGTTGTACATATCACAGATACTTGCTATCACCTGGTTCTTGAATTCCAACCCGTTGTCTGAGAGAAGAGTCTTAGGGCAGGAGAACGAACAGATGAGGTGTGGTACTAGTGCGTGAGCAACTTCATCCTCTGTTTTAGTCTTAAGCAGGGCTAGGACGAAGAATCTTGAGAAGAAATCAACACATACTAGAAGGTACTGTGAATCCTGGTGACTCCTTGGTAACTTCAACAAACCCACAAAAACAGTGTCGAATGAAAGTGAAGACGTTGGGTATTCCAAGATTGGAGCGGGTCTATCACAGGTTCCTTTGTGCTGGATACATGAGAGACATCTTGCTATGTGTTGTTCAATATCCCTCCTCATCGTTTTCCAGTAGTATTTCCTTCTCGTAGCCTCGAGCGTTTTGTCCCTTCCTGGATGACCAGCTTCGGGGGCATCGTGCTACTGTTGAAGTACTGCTTCAGTGAGGGTTTTCTGAATCACTACACGGGGTCATGCGTCAATGTCTAACTCTGACCAGAAGTCCGTCCAGCAACCTGAATTGCGTGAGAGGAACTGATAGTTCTGGGAGAGTTGTGGTATCCCCTGATTCCAGAAAATAGATAACCTTGGACCACTGACGATCCTTGCGTTGCTTTTCTTTCACTTGGGCTTCTGTTAGTGTTGGTAGTGAGATCACTGGGGCCACCTGCACATTTCTTGAGAGTGTGTCTGCTGCCACGTTAGCATTACCTTTAATATAATACAAAGTCAGATCAAACTGTAATACCGTTTCCTACCACCGCGCTAGTCTGCCAGTGAAGTTCTTACCACCCTTGAATACCATGGTGACCGCCTCATTGTCTGTGTAGAGATATATCCGGTAGCTGAGGATGATGTCTCGGAAATTTTTCAATGCTCAAGCTACTGCAAGAGTTTCCAATTCCGTTGTGTGATACCTAGTCTCAGCGCATTCAACACTCTACTTGCGTAACCAATGAATCGCATCTTGCCTCGTTCATCTGGCTGCATTAAAACAGCTCCGAGTCCTTTGAGGGAGGCGTTGGTGCAGAGTGTGAATGATCTATCATAGTCTGGGAAAACTAGGATAGGTGTTGTTGTTGTTGTTGTTGTTCCCCAAGCTGCCTGGCCGAACAGCCCCAAGGCCCTGAGCAAGGCCAAGGCCATAACCGAGCGCCCCCACAGAACCCTCCCCGCCGACCACAATAAAGCCTGGGTGACCGAAGCCACTCCATGGCGGGGAGCTGAGGAGGGTGCGGAAATGCCCGGGAAATCAAAGCCCCACCCAGGGCCTTGTTTCCCTCAGCCATTATGAAGAGAAAGTTGAGGGGCAAGGGAAAAATGTGATGCTTTGGCTTCCAATCTTGGTAGATTGGGAGGTGAATCCACGTTAGAGACGCCGTCACTTGAGATCTAGAAAATATATAAGTAAAAGGAACAGTCAGAGTAAGCTATGGGTATGGCAGAGATTGCTCAGTTCTCACTCTAATAGACCAGCCCATCACCAGGATAGGTGTAGATGTGAGTGCTTGTTTAAGGCTTTTGAAAGCTTTCTCTTGCTCTGGGTCCCATATGAATGGTGCAGTCTTTCGTAGCAGTTGGGTCAGAGGCCTTGCTAGACTCGCATAGTTCTTCATGACTGATCTGTAGTAACCGATAATCCGATGTAGCTTCGGAAATTCTCTACTGATGTTGGACGTGGAAAATTTTGTACCGTACAGATCTTATCATTCATAGTGTGGATTCCTTCTGTGTCCACTTGGTGACCTAGGAACTTTATTTTTCCTTTAAGGAAACTACATCACTACATCAGCAGCAGTATTGGTGACCTATAACTGTAGCTATTGTATGTAGTGTATCAGTGACCACCCACCATAGACTCTAAGTGGTGCTTGGTGCACTACATCAGCAGCAGTATTGGTGACCTACAACTGTAGCTATTGTACTGATCTTGATGCGTAAACCTGCCATTTGTAGTCTTTCCATTTCTTGTTGTAGTTTGTTAAGATGAGAGTTGACATCCTTGCTATAGACTATGATGTCCTCCAGGTAGGCAAATACCGAGCCATCCAAGAGGCCCGCAAAAAGGTTGTTGACTAAACTTTGAAAGGTGAGGGGTCCGTTTCTTAACCCGAAAGGCATGCGTAACCATTCGTAGTGTCCACTGATGTTGGACGTGGAAAATGTTGTACCGCACAGATCTTATCATTCATAGTGTGGATTCCTTCTGCGTCCACTTGGTGACCTAGGAACTTTATTTTTCCTTTAAGGAAATCACACTTACTGATCTTGATGTGTAAACCTGCCATTTGTAGTCTTTCCATTACTTGTTGTAGTTTGTTAAGATGAGAGTTGACATCCTTGCTATAGACTATGATGTCCTCCAGGTAGGCAAATACTGAGTCACCCAAGAGACCGGCAAAAAGGTTGTTGACTAACCTTTGAAATGGGAGGGGTCCGTTTCTTATCCCGAAAGGCATGCGTAACCATTCGTAGTGTTCGCTTGGGGTCAAGAAAGCTGTGACTTCTGTTGATTTCTCATCCTTTCAAAATTGCCAGTACCCGCTGAAGAGGTCTAGAGTACTGAAAACCTTGTTCCCTTTTCCTATGCCTTATAGTATCTCAAACAGTACAGGCATTGGGAATCTGTCAGGTATGGTTGCTTGATTGAATTTGCGATAATCAATCACTGGGCGCCATCCTCCATCCTTCTTAGGAACCAGGAAAAGAGGTGAATTCCATGGCGAGGATGAATCTTGGATAACTTTTTGCTCAAGCATGTCATCTACCATCCCTTTAACCACCTCCCTTTGACAGTGTGGCAATCTGTACACCGCTGTATAAACGAGATTGGTGCCTGGATTTAGGGGTATGGTGTGCGTTGTTAGATTCGCTTTACCTAGTCATTCTCTTGGAGTGCAACGACGTCTCTGAAAGACTGTAGTAGCTTCAGAAGGGTGTCAGTCGCTTCTGGATAGTCTATATTCTTCAGGTTCTGCTTGATAGGATCTGTTTCTGACATCTTGGAAAGTGACGACGCTGTCATCACAGCAATAGGCGCTTGTGCGGAGGGCCACTCCGAGGGTTCTGGATTTACTGGATAGTCATACACAAGAGCTATTCCGATTGTACAACCGGACTTCATTGTAATTGGACCATTAGATCTGTTGTAGACTATTATCTCCGTCCTTGCATTGTCGTGTAGTTTGTACTTGTACAAGGTTGACTGGATAACTAGTCCTTTTACACATGCACTTTCACTTAGACATATTGCATCAGTGCCTTTCTTTAGCTTGGGTAACCTAATTGGAAGGTGTGCACCCTCTCTAGCGCAAATCCTTTGTTTTCCAGATACTAATAAGGGATACAACCGGGAACCTTGACCCATTGATCTAACACCCTGGTTCCTCATAATAGTGAACCCCAAGGACCGCACAGGTGAACTGTCCACTCTTTTTGGTACAGCCGCTGCAATGGTGGAGTGTAGGAAAGGTCGTGGGTTCTGTATTGTGGAATACGCGTGACGGTTGTAAGTCATCCTTTGCTCGGAAGGATCTACGGAGATGCAGTTGTCCTTCATTGTTTCGATACCTATGAGGCCATCGGCTGGGAGTGGAAAATCCTTGAGCACGTAAAACCTCGTCTGGATGGGTTTGTCTCCGCGACGTGAGAATCTAAACAGAATGCCAACCATACCAACTAGTTTTAGGGTATCCCGTGTAACTCCTTTAAGGAGCATGTCGGGTGGGTTAAGCGTCCAGTTGCGCTTAAGCTGATTTTGAAGGTTTATCAGTGACTCGTAAGACAAGACGTTGGCGCAGGCGCCGGACTCAAGAGCCAGAGGGATCTTTATCTTACCTACCGTTACTGGAATTGACATAATGTTTACTCGTGTCACAGCCGCAACTAGCGAGGGCACGTGTAGGGGTGACGAGTGTACATCGGTAGGTAACGAAATAGCTTCTACTAGGGTTGATTGTCGGGCGTGCCGCGCTGGGCTTCCCCCGACGATCCTTTCTGGTACTTAACCCTTATTTAGCGGCGAGCAACATAAGTCGAGTTAAATAAAGCTGGACTATGTGGCGGCGCTCGACATAGGTCGAGTGGCAATTTCAGCACGTAATGTGGCTGAGAGAGAGAGACAAGTGGTGGCAGGAGACTAGCGAGCGTATGACTGCTCCAGACCACCGCGGCGAACCTACTGACACAAATCTCAGCTCCCTCCTCCCTCTCTCACTCGCTACATACTCAATTATGTACTGAAAGTACCGAATTACCTGCTTTTTGCACTCGCGTTGCACGGTTATTGCAAGAAAACTATCCATCAGACAAGGATCGTTATGGTGTCATTCGAAAGCTCTGTTTATGCCCTTTCAGGGATAGGTACTTGTTTTACGTTCTGGGTCTTATTTAGGCATGAAAATGATCACGTAAACAGCCCTATTTTGGCTAAAAACACCCCGCTGTGCGGTACACATAAATAAACCGCATAGGCCGCTCGTAAGGTGTTAAAGACTAGATCCTTGGCCGTGCGGCATTCCTCGGTGGAATGTCCCTTTTCGCCATGGAACATGCAGCTCTTCTTCTGCTTTCTAGCTTGTCCTTGGCCTGTAGGGGTTGCTTGTGCTCGTCCACCTTTGTGTGATGCCCTACTGGAAGCTGTGAAGGTTTTCTTCTTCTTGTACCTGTCCGGGAATAGCTGCGGGTGCAGTTTCCAGCATGATCTATTGTCATGTCCCTTCTTCTGGCAGTTGTCACAGATGGTCTGGTACCTTGAACTTGTAGCCTGCTTGGTTCTGGCCCTGAAGCTTCTACTGGGCTTATGAAGGCTTTTGGTACTACATCTGTTGATAGTTTGAATGCCCTTTTTATCACAAAGTCCTGAAGGTTATGTGTAGGTTTGAACTCACTTTTCATAATTTTCTTCCTCAGTGTGGGAGGCAGTTGGCAAATGAAAACTGTGTATTCTATGATTTTTTTTAGATTTTCCAGAGTCATTACTTTATCCTGCTGTCTGATCCATTCACAAGAGATAATATTTAATTTGGCATCTGGGACAACATCTCCAATGGCTTGGGCCAAGAAAGTGTCTTGCTTTCCAAGAGACTCGTCAAAGCTGTGGGCCATTCTGTGCACGAAGGCTAATGCTCATCCTTGGTTGCCATCTCCAAAACATTCAATCAGATATGCTCTCCATACGCTATCGTCTGTGGTCTGGAAACCTAGTATGGACTGGGCAATTGCAGGTCTGGAGCCGCTTTTCAGATAGCCTTTAATAAAAACTATCTTGTCTTCATCAGTACTAATATCGCTATCCCTCATGACATTTTCGATGGTCCACAGAAAGATAAGAACCCCTCCCGGGTAATTAGGACAATTCTTACCGGTGAAGTAGGCGATACTCTGCCCACGTTGCATGAGAATTATCTTCGGTGATGGGGCTTGACCTTCCATGTTTGCTAGGAAGTTAATGGTGACGTATTTGTAGGTGAAGTACTGGCAGTCGTTGTCGTTGGAAATGTCATGTCCGGCACTAAGCAAGGGTAAGTGTTTCCTGATCGCAGGGTATGACAACATAGTTCTGAAGGATGTAAATTTAATTTACTCTAGATGCTAGAGGTGTTTGGCACAACCTCGGATGTCGCAAATTTTGGTGCCCGTGAAACACCAAGGGCTGGTCGCTTGCGCTTGTGATTGAGGATGTATCAGGGTGGCCCGATGTATCCTTGAAGGAGTTAGCTAGTTGGTCAGTCAATTCGTCAAGGTCAGAAGCAAGTTTTGTCCCTACTTCTCTCTCAAACTCTGTGTCTGACTGAGGTTCAAATTCAGCTTCCTCTAATTCCTCATCAGAGTGGCTCTCAGACTGGCTGTCAGGATATTAAGTCTTCCTCAGAATGAGGTGACTTTTTGTGAAAAGGATTAAAGGACATAAGGAAAAATTACACTTTTGGTAAAGATACCTGGACTGAATGTCATTGACAAATAATCCCACATTAATTCTGGAATGACAAATATCTGAATATTATAAGGTCATTAGCACAAAATGTTGGTAGTAGGAATTTCACTAATATACACACCTGTGCCCATGTAAACAATGTTTGTTTTTGTATGGATGGTAATGGTAGTTAGTCTTATGAGTGAGCAGACAAAATAATAATACAGGAAAATTCAGGTTAGTAAGGACCTGTAGGAAACACTCCTAGTATGGGTTGAAAAGAAACAATGAACACAGGTAAGAGAAAAGAAGGTTTTGATCCTCTGCTAAACACAAATGTGTCTTTTGAATACTGCTACTTGCAATTAATATCTTACTGTAGGGCCTTTAAAAATGTATATGTCTTTGTTGAGAAGATCCTAATATAAGTAACACCCCATTCTTTAACATTAATATCAAATACAATCCCCAATGTACTTGAATAAACTAATGAAAGCACATGGCCCTCCCGGGATTCGAACTCGGGACACCACACCCAGAACATAAGCATCTAAACCATTACACCACCAACACAGTAAAAGGTTGAGTACACGATCACGATTAATATACATTTTCGAATTTTGGATATCAATCTAATCATGTACTCAGGCCCAACTGCATTATGGAAAAGCGTAATGTTTTAGTGAGAGGAAAGAACATAGAATTGGGCCAAGATCACCAAGGACCGGCCTCGCTATACTAGTTCCTGAGCCTATAGAAATAAGTAAAACCCTGTTTTTTAACATTAATATCAAAACAAACCCCAATGTACTTGAATAAACTAATTAAAAGCATATGGCCCTCCCGGGATTCGAACTCGGGACACCACACCCAGAACATAAGCATCTAAACCATTACACCACCAACACAGTTAAAGGTTGAGTACACGATCACGATTAATATCCATTTTCGAATTTTGGATATCAATCTAATCATGTACTCGGACCCAACTGCATTATTGAAAGCGTTGAGAAGATGCTAATATTTAAGGAAGTAAGTATTATTTTCTTTAGCGCAAGATACAATTTTGTGAAGCTAAATAACACTTTAAGTGGTATTACGTGGTGATATCATTCAATGCTGCTTATTCAATTCCATCAGTTATACTGTATACAGTGCAAATACTATGTAGCATATGTAGAACATATGTGTAGAGCTTAGTCATGCTCTCTCTCCCTCCCTCTCTTAGCAACAAGTTGCATGTGAACTCCAAGATTGTTTGAGCATATTCGGTCAATTATAGTGATTGAACCATTTCTCCTGCATCTGAATACCTTGGCTGAATGGTCCTATACAACTATACAACAAGGTATATGCTAGAGTATTAAAAGAATGCAGAGATGAGTTAAGTAGTCCATTAGCATTTATATTTAACAAGTCATTAGAAACAGGTTTAGTTCCAGAAGCTTGGAAGCATGCAAATGTAGTTCCGATCTTCAAAAAAGGTGATAAATCGATAGCATCCAATTACCGTCCCATTAGTCTCACATCAATCATAGGAAAGTTGCTAGAGTCCATTATTGCTAGGAAAATTAGAAGCCACTTAGTAAAATTTAACTTAATAAATTCTTCTCAGCATGGATTCACTCAGGGACGTTCTTGCCTTACTAGTTTGCTTAGCTTTTTCTCAGAGGTATATGAAGCAGTAGATAGTGACAAGTCATATGATATTATATATTTAGATTTCAGTAAAGCTTTCGACAGAGTCCCTCATGAGAGATTGATGAGAAAGGTTGAGGCACATGGAATAGGAGGGTCGTTGTTGGGATGGATTAGGTCATGGCTAATTGGTAGGAAACAGAGAGTCAGCATAAATGGTACCAAGTCAGAGTGGGGAGCAGTCAAAAGTGGTGTCCCCCAGGGATCGGTATTAGGTCCCCTGTTGTTTCTTATATACATAAATGACCTAGATTTAGGTATAACTAGTAGGATAAGTAAATTCGCAGACGATACTAAAATTGGGAGATCAATTGATTCAGATAGCGATATAGAGTGCCTCCAAAGGGATCTAGATACCTTACATGAATGGTCAGTAAATTGGCAGATGAAGTTTAACATTGACAAATGCAAGGTATTAAAGATAGGGAAGATGCAAACAAATGTTAAATATAAACTAGCTAATTTAGAATTAGAAAATTCAGACTGCGAGAAAGATCTAGGTGTGTTTGTTAGCAATGATTTGAAGCCTAGAAAACAGTGTATAAGCGTTCGTAATAAGGCAAACAGGATTCTCGGGTTCATCTCTAGGAGTGTGAGTAACAGAACTGCTGATGTTATCTTAAAACTTTACTTGTCATTAGTGAGACCCCATATGGATTATGCTGTCCAATTTTGGTGTCCTTATTACAGAATGGACATAGATTCATTGGAGAGAATTCAGCGTAGAATGACAAAAATGATCCATAATATTAGAAATTTTCCGTATGAAGAAAGGTTGAAGAAATTAGGTTTACATTCGTTAGAGAGACGCAGAGTTAGAGGGGATATGATAGAGGTGTTCAAGTGGGTTAGTGGGATTAACAAAGGGGACATGACAAATGTACTAAAGCTCAGTGATAGCGAAAGAACTCGTACCAATGGTTTCAAAATTAGATAAATTTCATTTCAGAAAAGATATAGGCAAATATTGGTTTGGTAACAGAGTTGTAGATGGGTGGAATAGGCTACCAAGTGATATAGTGGGATCAAGAACGATAGGGAGCTTTAAGAAAAAATTGGATAAGCATATGGACGAGAAGGGTTGGGTGTGAAGGGGGATCAGCCGGGTTGGGCCAATCAGCGCTCTGCAGACCCCCGTAATCCTGCGTTAATCTCTAACCGGTTTGGTAAGATGATCCTCAGGGTATTAGAGTGTTGAGCCTATAATTGGGCTTTGTAATTGGGGTTGTGTGGGACAGGGATCTGCCTTGCTTAGGCCAATCGGCTTTCTGCAGACTCCCATTTTCTTATGTTCTTATGTTCTTAACAGAAATCGGCCAACCTCCGCCATATTGGTGTCATCACCCTCTCTTTACACTCACATATATCCATACCCATAATAAACATTCGGCAATACTGGTACAAGATGCATAGTTTGATAATAGGATATATTTTCGTCATAACCAAAAAATACATATCACCCTGTCGTTTGATAATGATGGTCCCAATATGGCATCTGGAGAACCAGATGGCCGTTCTCCCTTACTACAGAACCTCTAGGCTGGGTGAATGGACCGATATATACCAAATGCCAATAAACTCGGTGAAGTCCTTTGTGATGTATATTGACCAACCAAACCCCAGGAGAGAATATTCAAGATTTGGGATAAATTTAGAAAAAGGCGTCTTTGGGGTTTATATAGTATTTTGTTTAATTATTATGAAGGGGTTTGATTGTTTTCGCCATTTGTCAGCAATGTATTTTTAGTTGGCATCCTAAACAAAGTAAAATACCTTCCCAGACCCCATTCATGCTAAATATGTACACTTTTCAGTAGAACAATGTCCGTGCTGGAGGCCGTATACTCCTAAATAACAGGCTCGCTATCGCTTGCCCCCCCCCCCCCCCCCAAACAAATACACTGAATTGGGTGTCATGTCCTATAATCGCCAAACTAATGAGGTGAAAAATCATAAAATCTCTAAACTAATTTAGCGAAACAGGGGGTGGGGGGGGGGGGCATAATAACTCACGTCGCACCAGATAGTGGTAACACGTAGATCTCACTAAACTTGTGATGCATAGTGACCAACCAAACCCTTCGACACAATATTAAACTTGAGATAAATTTAGAATCAGGTGAATGGGGGAAAGAGTAAAATGTACACTGTCAAAAATGATGGGTATATAGAGGGTATACAAAGGTTCCGTAATTATCTAGCCTTTGAATGGTATATCAGTAGAGATACACCCATTTTAGACCAATTACTGTGCATATATCCAAGGATCTTTTTCATATCTTTTTTCATACCGTAATAATTATAGCTATTTGACAATTTAGAGATTGGGAATACTCTGAAATATTGTAACTAGTATATGGAGTAAGGACTTAACCCTTACGCTGCGGGCATATTTGGGATATTTAGGGCATATTTAGGTACTCCTGAATGATTAATCAAGTGTCTGCATGAAATTAAATGTATTCTGCCGAAAACTAGATGACAATAGCTTCAAAATGACACTTGAATGAGCTTCGTAGCTTGTGGGGATCACTGGCAGCGCTATCATAGACATTGCTATTTATTAGTAATGTAGCGTTATTTTGCAATTGCAAATTGGACCCGGGACCCGGGACCCGGGTCTGGGACCTCAGTTTGCCTCAGTGCACGGCTGGACGTGATGACGGTCGGAGGTGGGCCCCTCGCGGTCCCGCCCACTGACACTCGATTTCTACAGCTTTTACAGGCTTTTAACCCTTAATTAGCGGCGAGCAACATAAGTCGAGTTAAATAAAGCTGGACTATGTGGCGGCGCTCGACATAGGTCGTGTGGCAATTTCAGCACGTAATGTTGCTGAGAGAGAGAGACAAGTGGTGGCAGGAGAGTAGCGAGCGTATGACTGCTCCAGACCACCGCGGCGAACCTACTGACACGAATCCCACCTCCTCCCTCCCTCTCTCACTCGCTATATACGGAATTGTATGGGGAAAGTGCCTAATTACATGCTTTTTGCACTCGCGTTGCACGGTTATTGCAAGAAAACTAGCCATCATAAAAGGATCGTTATGGTGTCATTCGAAAGCTCTGTTTATGCCCTTTCAGGGATAGATACTTGTTTTACGTTCTGGGTCTTATTTAGGCATGAAAATGATCACGTAAACAGCCCTATTTTGGCTAAAAACACCCCGCTGGGCGGTACATATAAATAAACCGCATAGGCCGCTCGTAAGGTGTTAAAACCTGTAAATTGCTGTAACTTGCCGAAATGTAGTACTACGTTTCCTGCAGCCAATGAGTTAAAGCTCAATTGTAGTAGCTTGTGTTTGTATTATAGTGAAAGCATGAATTATGCTAATAGACATATGGGTCTACAAAGGATATAATACGTGTCCATGACAATCTACCCATATAAAGCTATGCTAGCGGTAATAAACCCGTCTTATACCAGATACCAGTCGCTATCAATATACCCAACGATCTGTTATACCTTTTTTATTCTCTTCGTATACACTTAATATTTTGAATACTCTGACATATTATAATCAATAATGGGAGTAGGAAACAAGCTCTCATTACTTTGGTTTACATTAACCCTATCTGCTGCAAAGCTTAAATGATAGTTTCTTAATTTATTATTAAGGTGTTTAACCCAAAAATGACAACCGACCTCAATAGAGTTTTTTTTTGTTATGCTCTGCGACTGTCCTCAATAGATCCAGAGCACAAAAACAAATAGAAAACACCTCAGTGACACTCAAAACAAAGCAATTTGTGATTAGGTGGAATAATTTTCCTCCATTACTTGCTACCACTCCTACATATATGTGCCCCCCTTTTCCCCCTTCCTCAATTATCAGCTAGTTTTCCCCTTCTATCGGGTAATTTTCGGCGTGAATTTCCCCCACCTGGTCTCTTTAACCCTTCCTACCCGGGCAGTCTTACCTA
The DNA here is from genome assembly GCA_032716605.1 of Paralithodes platypus. Lineage (NCBI taxonomy): Eukaryota > Metazoa > Arthropoda > Malacostraca > Decapoda > Lithodidae > Paralithodes > Paralithodes platypus. The sequence goes on along the minus strand of CM064575.1, from coordinate 62,715,206 downwards.
AGGACGGTCGCCCGTACCCGGGTGAAATGGCTGAAAAACATCTAGGCCTAGGCTACCGTATTTATGTTTATTTTCACTGCTAGAACTTTCCCACTCATCTATAATCGTAGTGCGGTTTTCAATCTGTATTTTGGTGTTGAGTAGAGCTCTGTAAGTCAACTGGTTCAGTTGTGATGACAATTTCAGTGGAGCAAATATTGCAGAGATGTTGCCAATATGGGGGCTTTTCAGACACTAATTTCGTCTTACGTCAGAACAATAACATTGAAGAGTCTTCTCCTTCTTGTTTTCGGAGGTGTAGCGCAACGCTAGCGCTAGCGCAACCCAAGCGCAACGCTTGGGTTTGTTGACATACGTCGTACGCACGGCGTTCAGACCAAGCTTAATTAGGCTATTAAGCTGCCGTCTTAGGTAAGGACGCCCGGGTAGCGGCCCTTATTCCTAGCTGTCCTTACCTAAGGCAGCCCGGCTAGGAAGGGTTAACACGGCTGAGGCAGTTAAAGATCCTTGCAACACAGAGACTTCTACTCATAGTCGTCAGTGTCGCTTGAGAGCTGGGAGAGGGAGGATATGCAACTCTCACCTCCTGATACGGCCTTGCGGCAATAATACATCCTATTCACCCCCCAAATGCTATTCCCCCTTAATTTATTGCTCTTAAATGTTCATATGTTCATATTAAAAGCAAAATAGGTGCATATGGATAAGTAATAATTATATATATGGTACTATGACGATTTTCGTCAGAATAGAACCAAATACCTTCGCTTGGCGGTAGGGTTTGAACTACCATAGCTTCGCAGTGTATGAGTTAATTGCGTTTGCCATTTTCAAACAATGCATTTTTAGTTTGCCCCCTAGAATAGGTAAGCGCCTCCCCAGACCCCTCCAAACTAAAACAGCTCCCCAGATATCATTCAAGCTAAATACTATATGTACATTATTGGTAGAAAAATGCCCCAGCCAAAGGTCGATTTTTCCTAAATTTCAGGCTCGCTATCGCTAGCCTAGACAACAAATTACACCTGAATGTCAAACGTCTTATAATCACAAATATAAGGAAGTAAAACGTCCTAAAATTTCGAAAATAATGGAGTGAAACAGGAATGGATCATAACGACCAGATATGGGTTAAAACGCAGTGATGGTATGGACATATACAGTTCTTACTATAGTTTAAGGAATCCATTGTGATGTATATTGACCAATCAAACCTCTAATAACTATCTCTCTCTCTCTCAGAGAGAGAATCTGTGTCACAAAGCACTTCTTTATCTACAGTGTGGTTAAGGAATGGAACAAACTGCCAGAGCAAGTGGTACAAGCATCCATTTCGAAGAGGTTGGAGTATTATAGAAAAAAACAAAGTTAAGCACCAGTAGTATACAATATTTATCTACGTTCTTCTTTACTATAAATTTCCCAGTAAAAAAATTCTCATTCTGCTGGGGGCCTTGTTTCCTCAACTAATTTTCATGCCAACTCAAGGTCGGAGGGAGTGGTGGGTGGGGAGTGAACCTTCTGCTTTGCTATCCTTACCTTCCACTCTGTAGCAAATTGTATGTTAACATTAAGTCCGGACTGCCTAGAAGGGACCGCTAGGTCTGTGCAGTCTGTGAATCTATGTAGCTCTCTCTTGGTCTGTCTGTCTCTCTCTCTTTCTCTATAGAGAATTGGACCCTTAGTTGATGAAAATGGAGAATATACCAAAGACGAAGTACAAATGAGTAATGTCCTCAATAACTTTGTTGCATACATTTTTACAGTACAGTAGAGGACCTCTGTGATATCCCTACAGCATCGCAGGTTCATATACATAATTGTGACGTTCTAAGCAATATCACCATTACAAAGAGAGAAGTATTGAAATTTTTAGAAAAAACAAAAAATCTAGGTCAATAAATCGACTGGCCCTGATACGATCTTACCTAGAGTTCTAAAGGAAGCTAAGTATGAGCTCTCAAAACCACTGACACTGCTCTTCAATAAATCCTTACAATCTGGGACTATGCCTCATCAGTGGAAGCTCGTCAATATAACACCGATCTTAAAAAAAGGTAGCAAATCCTTACCTAGTAACTATCGTCCAATTAGCTTAACTTTAGTTGTATGAAAAATTCGAGAAACAATCATAAGAGACAAACTCGTAAATCACTTAGATAAAAACAACATACTTAAAGATACTCAACACGGCTTTCATAACAGCGGTTCCTGCTTAACAAACCTCTTAGTCTCCTTCCATGATATCCTTAACCAATATGATAAGAGTAAACCTGTAGATATTATATACTGAAATGTCGGGTTGGTATTTCAACTCGACTTGGTATAATCTCGATAACAATCTTGTAATAAGATATCTTGAGATAGAATATGCTCGACAGGGTCACGTCTAGCTTTATATATCTTGCATCAACTCTTTATCCCAAGGCAGCATTCACACAATATGAACACAATATATACTTCACACTTTAGTTTATTCAAATGGCATAGAATCATGAAATCAATGATATTGTTCTGTCATGTGGGGGCAGACAATAAAAGATAAACAAGTGATGTATCAAATATAGAATGGTCTGTAATGATAACTTAATTATATTTGGTCACGATACATACACACACAGTATCAGTAATATAAATATGCAGGAATAAAGATGTTACACATTTACGTACATAGGAACTCAGTAAGATGATAACATGTATGCATGCGTAGCATCTAACGTGAAGATTTCTGGTACAGAGTGAATTGACTTGAGACAGCGTTCACGGGTGCGGGGCAGTGAGCACTTATCAAGGGGATTAACGGGAGGTCACACAGGTAAGATAAATAAAAGTAGTGCGTTCGACCCTAGGTCAGAGGGACTGCATTGGTATAAATTTACGATTTTATTTAGTGCGAGTATGAGGCACTAATGAACAATAAAGATCTACTAAGGAGCTTATTGGCAAGGTAGTTTAATTTGGAACTACCTTATCTAAGCGTTTTTTGTGAAAGACTCAACACACGGATACGAAAAATAGATGTAGACCGGGTATGAGATCGATACACACATGTATAGAAGTCAAATTCAAATTTAGATCAATAAATCACTATAACAGGGTTTTGGAATGAATGCAAGTTAATATAAAATGAGGAAAATACACTCAATTATAATGTGACTGGAAATCACAGTAAATTAGAATTCGAATGAACTCAGAGTAAAAAGGGGCATACACGACGAAGTTGTACTGGGTTGAAATACTACGATAATATACTAAAGGAAATTTGAATATATCAATAAATCCCTATCTGGCATTACGTGGATCAAAGATATGACGTAGCGCAAATTACATAAACCTACAATGTAATTAAATATTTACTGTTAGAATAGTAAAGTAAATTTAGAAACGGTCCCTATAATAATATAAAGACACGAATATAAAATAAGAATGACTATAAATATGTGAAAAGAATTATTAATATCCTGCACACGTAGATTAGATTACTTCACAAGCACTGGTATAATCTATATAGCGTGAATAATAGAATTAAGGTTAACTCAATGGGGGGTTCTTGAGTTTTCGGTAAGGAGAGATAGATAGATTAAAATTTGGGCATAGGTCCTAGGTAAATGGTAGTAAATTAGGGAACATCTTCACGGTATACGCTTTCGCCTCAACTTGGATACACAAAAGAATAAATAACATATATAGGTGACATCTGGGAGTATTCCGTCTTGAGCCTGGATTGAGATAAGTATATATAACAGGTGCACAATTGATAATTATAAATAACACCACAGGAAATATATTTCAAAGGGTACACGGAGCAATATCTGGCACTATGCACAGATCAAGATTTATGGGAGGACAAATTAATGACTATGTAACATGTACACCGATCGATAATGAATCGAACAATTAACTCCTTCAGACATATATGACGCGATCGCGTCATATGGCAGAGTGAACCAAAAACTCATATGACGCGACCGCGTCATATGGACTTATTATATTGCCAGAAAATAAGTTTATGACGCAATTGAGCCGGTCTTTTGGCTGGTAAGTCCGATAAGTTAGATGTATATGTGGAAACATCTAGCAACCCCCTAGCGTCCCTGTGAGGGCCCCGCGGGGGTAGAGAGAGTCAGTTTCTTCCCAGCAGCCAGTCTACTAGGTGGGTGTGCGCGGCCCTTTAAACCAAGGGGCCACCATTTTGCCCAGCCTGGCTGGTATTACTGCCCTAATATAACCCAAACGAAGTGCTATATCGTTGGGTTATTGATGGATTATTGTGTTATTCTTGTTTAGGGTATAATAACCATGTTAGTGATGTGTTATGCTAGTCTGATGTACGTGACCAAGGTGGGCTCCACGAGGGGCCATGGTTTCGCTTGTTTGTGGATCACTTTCATACAATAGCGAGTCAATTATATTGCTATTTATCAGTTCAAGTAGTGTATCTTACTTGTATTAGTGTTTCTTAGTGAAAAAACTTATATTACTGGTCGAGCATTCTGTGGTGTAGGCTACGTGACCAAGGTGGTGGAGCCCACGAGGGGCCATGCTTTTTGCCTATACGTTTCGCTTGTATGTGGATCACTTTCATATAATATCAGTCAATTATATTGCTATTTATCAGTTCAAGTAGTGTATCTTACTTGTATTAGTGTTTCTTAGTGAAAAAAAATTCATTACTGGTCGAGCATATGTCGCCATGCTCCCTCAGCCCTGTGCATTTTTGCTCGATAATTTAGTGGTGGAAAGTGCTTGCATTTTTGCTCGATAATTTATTGGTGGAAAGTGTTTGGGAGGTATGTTTTTTATTGGCAAAAGCACTCTACATATATGGCTTGGTGGCCACGAGGGAATCTCAGCAGTGTGAGTAAGTACAGTCAAAATGTTTATGTCGCGACGATTAGGTGGTGGTGGTGATGATGGTGATGGCCACGAGTAGGTGGACGTGGTGGTGGTGGTGATGGTGGTGGTGGTGGTGGAGGTGGTGATGGTGGTGGTGGTGGTGATGGTCGTGGTGGTGATGGTGGTGATGGTCGTGGTGGTGGTGGTGGTGGTGGTGGTGTGGGGTGGTGGTGGTGGTGTGGTGTGGGGTTGTGGTGGTGGTGGTGGTGGTGGTGGTGGTGGTGGTGGTGGAGATGGTGGTGGTGTTCACACCAATAGGGTAGGGTCCCTTTTCTGACCGCGGGTCAGGTCACTTTTCTGACCTTGGGTCCGGTCAGAAAATGAACCCAACCCTATTGGTGTCAACACCACCACCACCATCTCCACCACCACCACCACCATTTTATTATTTTTATTATTTTTGTGTTTAGGCCTATTTTATTATTTGTATTATTATTATTTATTATTATACCTGTTATTCCTGTGTATGGGATCACCCATAAAAAACGTCTTTACCGGTATATTTGTATTTCATTTATATTTTTGCTTTATTATATTATTATAATTTATTATTATTATTATTATTATTATTATTATTAGTATTATACCCAACATAAATGTCCCCCACCACAAACTCTATTATAAATAATTATATATATATATATATATATATATATATATATATATATATATATGTTTCTAGTCTTTCAGTGGGGATCGAACCATCGACCATCAGGATGATAGCCGACGCTTTAATGAATTACACCACGGCAGTCTAAAAGACACTCAGCCTTCTATCCTATTTATGTTAGGGAGAAGGGAAACCCACTAGGCGAATATATTTCAATTCAAACCTAGTTGTAGGATCCATTTTTCCAGAATACCATACACGGATTTTTGAGTGTCCCGACGCAACTCGGATAGAAATTGATTTTCATTTAATTCTAACCCACAAAGCATGAGAGTTACAAATATTGAGAATATATCACAAATACACGTGAGCCACTAAATGTTTCTAGTCTCTCAGTGGGGATAGAAGGCAGTCTTTTAGACTGCCGTGGTGTAATTGATTAAAGCGTCGGCTATCATCCTGATGGTCGATGGTTCGACCATATATATATATATATATATACTGTATATATATATATATATATATATATATATATATATATATATATATATATATATATATATATCTATATATATATATATATATATATATATATATATATATATATAGCCTACTGTATTATATATGCCTCCACATTTCTGTCAACACAGTAGTGTTAGTTGTGATGGTGGTGTTAGTTGTGGTGGTGGTGTTAGTTGTGGTGGTGGTGTTAGTTGTGGTGGTGGTGGTGGTGATGGTGGTGGTGGTGGTGATGGTAGTTGTGGTGGTTTTCACACCTTCGAATACCACTCCCTTGGCTTCACACCTCCCAATAGGATACCTGGACCTGAGTGACCCTTCCCCAGACAGTCACTTAATCTCTTGTATATACTATGTATTTTATATTTATTATTATGCCCCCTCCCCCATTATACCCCCTCCCCCTCTTAACCCTGCCCCCCATATACAATATATATTATTAGGATAGTATCTATTTATTATATATTATTATTCTACTCCCCCCCTCCCTCTGCCCCCTCGTCCCCCCTCCCCCCTCCCCCCCTCCTCCCATATATATATATATATATATATATATATATATATATTATATATATATATATATATATATTATATATATATTATGTTTCTAGTCTCTCAGTGGGGATTGAAACCATCGACCATCAGGATGATAGCCGACGCTTTAATCAATTACACCACGGCAGTCTGCCGTGGTGGCTGGCAGACTGCCGTGGTGTAATTGATTAAATCATCGGCTATCATCCTGATGGTCGATGGTTCGATCCCCACTGAGAGACTAGAAACATTTAGTGGCTCACGTGTATTTGTGATATATTCTCAATATATATTATATAATATATATATATATATATATATATATATATATATATATGTATATATATATATATATATATATATATATATATATATTTATTATTATATATATATATATATATATTATATATATATATATATATAATTCGTGTTTATGTATCTATATGTATGTTATGCACCCTCCGCCTCCCTCTCTTCCCCCATATAGCCTACAATATATATATCTATTTATTATATATTATTATCTACTCTCCCCTCCCCCTCCTCCCCCTCCTCCCTCCCCTCCCCCCTCTTCCCCCTCCCCATAATATACTAGGCTATATCTATTTATTATATATTATTATTATACTCCTCCCCCCCTCCCTCCCCCTCCCCCTCATATAAATATGATAGGCTAGTATATTTATTTATATTATTTTATACTCCTCCCCTCCCTCCCCCCCCCTCCCTCCCCCCCCTCCCTCCCCCCTCCCTCCTCCCCCTCCCCCCCTCCCCCCTTCCCCCACCTCCCCCCCCCCCCCATCCCTTCCCCCCCTCCCCTTCCCCCTGCCCCCCATATAAATATTACTAGGCTAGTATATATTTATTATATATTATTCTACTCCTCCCCCTCCCCCTCCTCCCCTCCCCCCCTCCCCTCCCCCCTCCCCCTTTCCCCCTGCCCCCGGAAAATATTACTAGGCTAGTATCTATTTTATTATATCTATTATTATACTCCTCCCCCCCTCCCCCCCCCCCCCTCCCCCTCCCCCTCCCCCCATATATATATATATATATATATATATATATATATATATATATATTTATTTATTTTTTGGGGGGGAGATTTTTTTCTTTTTTCTACTTGTAGATTGATATAATAGGCTATATATATATATATATATATATATAATACATATATATATATATGTAATATATATATAATATAATTCGTGTTTATGTTTATCTGTTATGCCCCTCCTCCTCCCCTCCCTCCCCCCATTATACCCCCTCCCTCCTCCCTCCCCCATTATACCCCCCCCCCTTCCTCCCCCATTACCCCTCCCCCTCCCTCCCCCATTATACCCCCCCTCCCCCCTCCCCCATATACCCCTCCCCCTGCCCCCATATATATATTATTATAGGCTAGTATCAATTTATTATATTTATATTCTATTCCCTCCTCCTCCATTATACCCCCCCCCTCCCACCCCCTCCCTCCTCCCCCATTATTATACCCTCCCCCCCTATTATACCCCCTCCTCCTCCTCCCTCCCCCATTATACCCTCTTCCCCCTGCCCCCCATATACAATATATTTTATTAGGCGTATCATTTATTATATTTTTATTCTATGCCCCTCCCCCCCTCCATTATACCCCCTCCCCCTCCCTCCCTATACCCCCCCCCCCTCCCTCCCCATTATACCCTCCTCCCCCTCCCTCCCCCATTATACCCCCCTCCCCCTCCCTCCCCTACCCCCTCCTCCTCCTCCTCCTCCCTCCATTATACCCCCTCCCCCTCTCCCCATATAGCCTACAATAATATTATTATTAGGCTATATCTATTTATTATATATTATGTTCTACTTTCCCTCACCCCATATATATATATATATATCTATATATATATATATATTAATTCGTGCTTATATTTATCTATTTTTGCCCCCCCCCCCTCCCCCCCCCTCCCCCATTATACCCCGTCCCCCTTATACTTTCCCCTCCCCCCCATATATATATATATATATATATATATATATATATATATACAGTATATATATATATAAAGTTGAATTCTTGTTTATGTAGATATGTATGTTATGCCCCCTCCCCCTCCCACCATATATACCGGTATATATTATATATATAATATAATTCGTGTTTATGTATTTATGTATGTTATGCCCCCTCCGCCTCCCACCACATGTATATATATAATATATATATATCTATATATATATATATATATATATATATATATATAATATAATTCGTGTTTATGTATTTATATGTTATGCACCCTCCGCCTCCCCTCCCTCCCCCATTATACCCCCCTACCCCTCCCTCCCCCATTATACCCCCCTCCCCCTCCCTCCCCAATTATACCCCCTCCCCCTCTTCCCCCTGCCCCTATAGCCTACATATATTATTAGGCTAGTATCTATTTATTATATACCGGTATAATTATTCGACTCCTCCCCTCCCTCCTCCCCCTCCCCCCCTCCCCGTCCTCCTTTTCCCCCTGCCCCTCATAATATACTAGGCTAGTGTAATTTATTATATATTATTATTCGACTCCTTCCCTTCCCTCCCTCCTCCCTCTCCCCCCCTCCCCTCCCCCTCGCCCTTCTCCCTGCCCCCATATAAATATCCCTAGCTAGTATCTAGTATTATATATTTTTATACTCCTCCCCCCTCCCCTCCCTCCCCTCCCCTCCCTCCCTCCTCCCGCTCCCCCCCCTCCCCTCCCCACTTCCCCCTGCCCCCCATATAAATATTACTAGGCTAGTATCTATTATATATTATTATTCTATACCTCCCCTCCCTCCCCTCCCCCCTGCCCCCCTTTATAAATATTACTAGGCTAGTATCTATTTATTATATATTATTATACTCCTCCCCCCTCCCCTCCCCCCTCTCTCTCCTCCCCCCCCCCCTCCCCTCCCCTCCCCCCCCCCCTTCCCCTGCCCCTCATATAATATTACTAGGCTAGTATCTATTTAATATATATTATTATATCCCTCTCCCTCCTCCCCCCTCCCCCCCCCCCCGTCCCCCCTTCCCCCTGCCCCCCATATAAATAGACTAGGCTCGTATCTATTTATATATTATATTATATCCTCCCCTCCTCCCCCCCTCCCCCCCCTCCCCTCCTCCCCTCCCCCGCTTCCCCTGCCCCCCATATAAATATTAGGCTCGTATCTATTTATTATATATTATTATACTCCTCCCCCTCCCATCCCTCCCTCTCCCTCCCTCCTCCCCCTTCCCCCTCCCCCCTTCCCCCTGCCCCCCATATAAATATTACTAGGCTTGTATCGTGAGTTGCAGTTGGGATGTGTGTACATGCTTAGATTGATATGCAGGATTCGAAGTTGCATAATAAATCGTAGGCAGTGTCCACCAACCTTTAACTGTCTTCGTCGTGCGATGTATAAGGTGTTGATTTTCGGTGTGAGCATCCTGGGTTCGAATCCACGGACTGCCACATGTGTTTGTAAATTTCATTAATCGATTTTAGGAGTATGGTTGGTTGTTGGAAGGAACATAATAATTGATATTGGTTCAGGAGTAATTTATCGAGAGGACTACCCCAAGTGGTTAAGTCCCCATTAATTGCTCTTTCCATTCACATATGCATAGCCTACGTGAGTTGCAGTTGGGATTACATGCTATAGATTATAATAATCGTATCCCCCTTCTTTGCGATGTATAAGGTGTTGATTTTCAATGTTTGTAATTTTCATTAATCGATTTTAGGGTATGGTTGGTTGTAATAATAATTATTTATTCTCCCCTCCCCTCCTCCCCTCCCCCCTCCCCTTCCCCCTGCCCCCCATATAATATTACTAGGCTAATATCTATTTATATATATTATACTCCCCTCCCTCCCCCCCCCTCCCCTCATATATATATATATAATATATATATATATAATATATATATATAATATATATATATATATATTATATATATATATATATTTATTTTTAATTTGTTTTGTTCTGTTTTGCATTTGTTTTTATACCCCCCCCCTCCCATTACAGATCAGTTACACATCTAGTCGACTAGCCATGAGTAGAAAACGCCCAATCCCTGAGGACCAGCTGGCCTCCGTCCTTGCTACCATCCTCGACATGTCCAGCAGTGAGAGCGAGAGCGAGGACGACATGGGGAGCGAGCAGGAGGAGTGGACGGATGAGGCGGGTGAGACGGATGATGATGATTTGACCCCTTCTCCACCGCCCAGGGGGAAGAGGAGGAGGATTCTCACTTCACCACCTCCACAAACTCCAGTTCCACCTCCACCAACTCCACCTCCACAAACTCCAGCTCCACCTCCACCAACTCCACCTCCACCTCCAGAAACTCCACCCGTCCCCCTAGCCCGTACATCACTCCACATCACCCAACCTCGCCACGGCTCATCACCACCTGTCACCCTAGCCCGTACATCACTCCACATCGCCCCACCTCATCCAACCCCACCCGTCCTACCATCAAAATCCACTCATGTCTTCTCACCACAACCATCAACATCCTCTCATGTCTTCACACCACTACCATTCCCGGACTTGCACACATCATTCTATTCTTTTTCTTCTCCTGCTTCACGACGCACCCTGCATGGCGGTCCCTTGTTACCTCACGTAGAATCACCGGCCAGCAACATTTAAGACAGCCCTCGCATCCTGGCTTCACTCCTGCCGGTGGGTAGTCTGAACACCCCACCATCACATGTCCTGTCTCCTAACGTAGCCTCCCCCTCGCTGATCTCCTTGGGTAACAGCGGGGGCAGCGAGGCGCGCTACATGGCGTTTGTTCCGCCTGAACATCGCCTAATCATGCACGATATGATTGCTGCGGCAATCGATGAGGAGCTTCCACAGAGGCTTCCTCCTGCCCCACTTCATCCACCCACAGCACCTTCTCCATCACCCTCATCACATCCACCATCACCCACACGCCCTGACTCCACCACACCACCTTCTCTATTACCCTCATCACATCCACCATCACCCCCACCCCCTTCGTCTTCCGCAGAAGACGACCCCTCACCCCCACCCACTCCCCGCCGAAAATCTGGGCCCATGAAGGGCCGAGATGGTAGGCCCAGGGGCCGCAGAGGTTACATACGTCGTCCAGGCGGACGACGTGGTGCTCTCCCAGCACGTGCACCTCCACGCCCCCACACCGTGTATGCTGAGGATCACGAGTGGACGTCAGACCCGTTCACACCCAACGTTGATCCTTTCACTGGAACCCCTGGCTTGCGGGTTCCAGCACCAGTGACACCACTGCAGTTCTTCCAGCTCTTCTTTACAAGAGAACTGCTCAGCTTCCTGGTGAATGAGATTAACTCATATGCCTTATTCGTTGGTTCTCTCTGGACATCATTCAGTGAGGAGGACATGGCCAAATTCCTTGGCCTGTACTTCCTCATGGGTGTAAACAAACTCCACACTGTGCGTCACTACTGGTTAAATGATGGAGTCCATAATTACCCAACGTTTCGCACGACCATGCAGGTCACCAAGTTCCAAGCCTTGCTGAGCAATTTCCACACATTCAACAGCAAGGCAGTCATCAAGCAGACCAAAGACAGGCAAGTGAAGATCCGCACGGTGATGCGCTACCTGCTTGCTGACTTCAAGCTTGCCTACGTCCCGGAGAGGAAGGTGTCCATCGACGAAGGCTGCCTTGGGTGGAAGGGCCGCCTTTCATTCAAGTGCTACAACCCGATGAAGCCGAAGAAGTACGCCATCAAGCTGTACATCCTGGCAGAGTCCACGACTGGTTTCGTGTATGACTTTCAAGTCTACACTGGTATTGGTCAAACTCTCCAGAAAACGGTTGAGGGTTTAACGGTTTCCCTGCAAGGCATGGGTTACAAGTTGTTCATGGACAACTTTTACAACTCAGTTGACCTGTCCCACCACATGCTCACACACCACCAGATCTATGTGTGTGGCACCCTGAGGCTTGCACGAGGGGCTCCGAAGCGGTTGCGCAACATTGCCCATGCATCGACACTGGAAGACGATGCAATTGAGGCGATGAACAATGGCACAACCCTAGTGATGCTTTGGAAAGACAAACGGATTGTCAACATGGTGTCCACCTTCCACGACCAGAGCACCATTCCAAAGCATTCCTTTGTCAAGAAGAATGTACAAGGCAGGTGGCAGCGGAGTCGCAAGAACATCATGAAACCCGTTTGTGTTGACGACTACAACCGCCACATGGGTGGGGTGGATCATTTCGATCAGATGATCCAGTACTACCCCATCCAGCGAAGGACGGTCAAATGGACGAAGAAGATCGTATTCTACTTCATCCAAATGGCCCTCTTCAATGCCTTCGTACTCTTCAAGAAGTGCAACCCCCGCAGGAAGATGACTATGCTGGCGTTCCAGGAAAGCGTAGTCCGTTCCTTGTTGCACTTCAACCCTGCAGAGTGGCTTTTGTCGGGGAGACGCATCCGGCGTTCACAGGATTTGCCGGAAGGTCAGTACGAGCCATGCGCCCGTCTCAGGTGAGGCAGGCGGCGTCGGCAATGCTCTGGAAGCTCAGCTGGGTCGCCCCCACCGGACGACAATCCAGACTCCCCAGCCGCTCCTGCTGATGATCCTGGCACTCCTCCTGGTGCTCCTGCTGCTGGTGGAGGCATTGGGGGAGCATTCCTTCATGATCCCCCCCCTCCCTCACCAGGTCCAGATGCTGCTGCTGCTGCTGTTGCCGTCGGGGGAGCACTCGCTGAGAATGCACCCCAGGCTTCACCAGTATCGGACTCGGACGATGCTACTGATGATGAGGAGCAAGTGGATGTCCTACCACTTGACCCCCCCGCACCAGTAGTACTGGGTGCAGCTGCTGCTGCTGGTGGCGCTCGGGAAGCACCTGTCATGGATGCCAACTGGGTTCCACTAGTAATGGGCTCAGGCACCAAGAGGCCGTCGGAGATGTCCTCTTCGAGGAAGGGGTTCCAAGCCACGTCTAGTTGTACTGGACCATGACCGGTACAACAGGAACTTGGAACACGTTCTCGAGACGATCCCCGGCGGAAAGCGAAGGCGGTGCCATCTGTGTTACAAGACGGACCGAATTCGCAAGGACACGAGCTTTCGATGCAAGTCTTGCCGCGTTTGCCTCTGCATCGACGTCAATGGTTGCTTCAACAAGTACCATCAACTCGATGCAGATGTCCTATAGCCAGGATCTTTGCACGATTCATTCATTCATTTATGCATTCTCCTATTCACCTTCATTATTCCTTTCCAATCACTATCACCCATTCATTCATTCAGTCTTTATGCATTCTTCCATTCACCTTCATCACCCTTTCATTCACCTTCATCACCCTTTCATTCATTAATTCAATCATTCAATAATTCATTCATTCATTCAATCATCACTTCAGAGGTTCGGGGCCCACCTTCATTCACCCACCTTCATTCACCCATCATCATCATCATCATCATCATCATAATAATACACCAAAAAAACACACAATTCAATTTCAACTATAATTTGCACTAAAGTGCAAATTCACCCACCTTCATTCACCCATCATCATCATCATCATCATAAAACCAAAAAAAAACAAAAACAAAACAATTTCTACTACAATTTTCACTACAGTGGATATAGGCCTCCTGAGGAAACCACTCTAAAAAAATAACTAGTCCAGTGCAGTACCTCTTTGGGTGGCTTGGAAATTTGCACATATTTCTCTGGTTTGACACCATATATATATATATATATATATATATATATATATATATATATATATATATATATATATATATATATATATATATCAATACACACAATCACACATTGATTTTACCATTATTTATTTTGACACCTTGTATACATATATATATATATAATATATATATAAATATATCCACACACATACATTACCATTACCATTTACCATTCTTTATATTTTGTTTGACACCTTGTATATATATATATATATATATATATATATATATATATATATATATATATATATATATACATTACTTTATTTTATTTACGTGTACAATAGAATTATTTCTGAATTTATTACCTGAAGATAACCTGGCTTTCTTATTTTGTTTTTTCAGTGTCAACCCAGGAGCCATTTCCCTTCTCGTTGGAAAGGGTTGTGACACAATTCAATTTCTATTACAATTTGCACTACAGTGGATATAGGCCTCCTGGGGAAACCACTCTAAAAAAATAACGAGTCCAGTGCAGTACCTCTTTGGGTGGCTTGGAAATTTGCACATATTTCTCTGGTTTGACACCATATCTATATATATATATATATATATAATATATATATATATATATATATATATATATATATATATGCTATATATATATATATATATATATATATATATGCTATATATATATATATTATTTATATATTATATATATATATATATATATATATAAATACGCTATATATAAATATATATATATAAATATATATAAATATATAATATATATAAATATATCCACACACATACATTACCATTACCATTTAGCATTCTTTATATCACCTTGTATATATATATATCTGTATACATATACATATATATATCCTGTATATATGTATATATATATACTATATATATATATATATATATATATATATATATATATATATATATATATATATATATATATATATATACCTGAAGAAATATATATATATATATATATATATATATATATATATATACCTGAAGAAACTCATCGGCGAATTCACCCCAGGTTATGCTTACGGTACTATAAAAACCCACAAACCCGGGAACCACCTCCGCCCCATCATATCACAGATCCCTACTGCTACCTACCAGACCGCCAAGGCCCTGAACAAACTCCTCACCCCTTTTGTTCCTCGGCAATACAACCTCAACTCTGCTTATGACTTCCTAGAAATTCTACGAGAGGCCCCCCCTGCTAACGACCACATCATCGCCTCCCTCGACGTAGAGAGTTTGTTTACCAACGTGCCCGTTGACAAGACAATAGATTTTATCTTACGTCGAGTTTACCACTGCCCTAATACTCCCCCCCTGGACATCCCGGAGAAGGCCCTGAAGACGCTCTTGGAACTATGTACCAAGGAGTCCCCTTTCCTCTGCCCCCGCGGGAATATGTACCAGCAAATCGACGGTGTAGCGATGGGAAGCCCCCTGGGGGTCCTGTTCGCCAATTTCTTCATGGGAACTATCGAAGAGGAACTCCTGGCTGCCCACCGGCCCACTGTCTACTGCAGGTACATCGATGATATCTTCGTGCGGGTGAAGGACCTGGACGAACTCAGGGACCTCCAGCAGCGCTTCATGGCCGCCTCCGGACTCAACTTCACATACGAAGAAACCACCGATGGTCATCTACCATTCCTCGACCTCCTTGTCTCCCTCCACGACCACGGCTTCAAAACTACAGTGTACACCAAACCTACTAACAATGGCCAATGTCTTAATGGGGAAAGTGAATGCCCTAAACGATACCATCAGTCCACCATCGCCGCCTATGTCAGGAGAGCCCTCACCCACTGCACCACCTGGAATGACACACACAATGAATTGGAAAGGCTCACCCAGGTCCTAGTCAACAATGGGTATTCCAACACTGACGTCACCAATGCCATCAACCACCACCTAGAAAAATGGTACAAACAAGACCCCCCTAGCACCAACCCGGCCAATGACATTACATTTTTCTACAGAAACTACATATCTTCCGACCACACAACAGACGAATCCATTATGAAAGAAATAATTCACAAAAACGTCCTCCCCACCAACCCTGACAATAAAATAAAACTCATTATTTACTACAAATCTCCTAAGACCTCCAACCTTGTCCTCCGTAACCGCCCCATTTCCACCAACCAACCGAAAGACGATCATGTGATATACCAGCATATTTGCACCTCTGGGGACTGTGGACCCCTATCCTATGTTGGAATGACACAGACTCGCCTTTCCCGTCGACTAACCCTCCACCTTCAATCTGGCGCTATAAAAGATCACTATCAAGCCCCCCACCATCTTGCCCTAACTCGCGCCGACCTAGACAAACAAACTACCATACTCGACAACGAATCAGACCCCAGAAGACTAGCTATTTTAGAAGCTCTATATATCCAAACGCTCAACCCCAGCATCAAGAACCAAACACAAGACCTTCAAATTCTTCCTTCAGGCAAGCGCTACAGGCATACTGCCCTCGTTCCTCTCGCCCTGTGCCCCCCTCCCGTACCTTTCCGCGATCAGCACATTACTGACAACACCAACCAATCACAGCCACCCACAGCCAACAACCAACCACCGATAAGATTTAGTGCCCGTCTCGCGAATAGACTGCCTTCCACCAATGAACAGCCACCCCACACCCAGTAGCTCCGCCCACCTACCTATTCTTGATCCTCGAATTTTGTATAAATATGTTGCTTTGTCCTTATTCTAATCATTACCGGCCCATTCCCTGAAGATGCAAGATGTTTACTTGTGAAACGTTGGATCCACCATGAATTTTGCTAACCTGTTGTACCTCATCTCTGAACCCCAGAGGAAAAATTGTTAGAAATATTGAAAGCTGTAACAATAAAATACTGAATGCTGAAACCGCTGTTGCCTTTAACCTCGTCTGTTTAAAAGAGAATATATATATTACTTTATTTTATTTATGTGTACAATAGAATTATTTCTGAATTTATTACCTGAAGATAACCTGGCTTTCTTATTTTGTTTTTTTTCAGTGTCAACCCAGGAGCCATTTCCCTTCTCGTTGGAAAGGGTTGTGGCCCTACCAGGTAAGTAAAATTGACAACCTTCATGACTGACATGTCTTCTATGAACATTATACAATTATTGGCAACGAAAATTATATAAAAGTGCTGTATATTGTGGCAAAGATATACAACTGTATAAACATTCTCATATATTTTCATAACAATAACAATGCATGGAAACAATTGCGCATAGCTCACGAACCAATTACGCTATATTATTTTTGTTTTCACCATTGGAAAGAGCACAATTTTCCGATTCCGGTGATATATACAGTTATATACGTATCCGACCAAATAACGCAACCACGAGGTGGGGAACAGCTCGGAACCCGGCCAGCATTGCCAGAACAGAGACGGGTGAAGCGTAAATATTTGCATTTTGGCTCTTCATTTCAAATATTCATAGCGCAAAAAGTATTTGTCCTAGGAACTTCTAGTTTGTTTTATACTCATCAGCATTATTTGCCGTATTCATTCAGCCTAAAATTAAAACCATACACTTCGTAGCAACGAAATAAATCGAAAATGTTATAAACCATATCATCAAAATAATTTTTTTTTTTTCGGTCACTGCCTGGAAACAAGTGCGCATAGCTCGCGAACCAATTACGCTATATTATTTTTGTTTTCACCATTGGAAAGAGCACAATTTTCCGATTCCGGTGATATATACAGTTATATACGTATCCGAGCAAATAACGTAACCACGAGGTGGGGAACAGCTCGGAACCCGGCTAGCATCGCCGGAACAGAGATGGGTGAAGCGTAAATATTCGCATTTTGGTTCTTCATTTCAAATATTCATAGCGCAAAAAGTATTTGTCCTAGGAACTTCTAGTTTGTTTTATACTCATCAGCATTATTTGCCGTATTCATACAGCCTAAATTTAAAACCATACACTTCGTAGCAACGAAATAAATCGAAAATGTTATAAACCATATAAATCAAAATCATTTTTTTTTCGGTCACTGCTTGAGAACTATTGAAGATAAACAATTTCTGTTTTCAGATTTGAAAAGAGGAGACAAAATACTATTATTTGAGCAAAAGAAAATATATGGTCATCACTCACAATTTCGAGATAAGACGGTGTGAAGACAATTGCATGGGAAATAATTGTATTCCGGACTCATTTACACTTTCATATTTCGATTTATTTACATTTTGTTTTGTTTTATCATGTACTATAAATATTCCTCTATCTATTGACATATGATACATCACAATAAACAGCATTCTGGTGGATGGAAATCGAGAAAAATGTAAGGCTTCGACAACACTTATGAGCCAAATTCAAGACCCAAAATACATGTCAAGCGCCTCCTCGGACTTACTGGAACATAATATGTCTGAAGGAGTTAAATGGCACAGATACTTGGCACAGATCAACTTATTAACACTTCCGGCATACTCGCATATATTACCTTACTTTCAACAATAGCCACAAATTGAGATACGCAGAAACACTTAGGGTAGCGTGGGGGAGGAGAAGGGCCAAGTACGAGGGTCGGGGCATCGTAGAGGTCCGGGCACGGCGGCTGGACGTAAGGGGACCACCTCGTCAGGAGTCCAAGGGGCAGGGCCAGACGTCAGGAGACCACTTCGGTAGGAGTCCAAGGGCCCGGACAATATTATCCAGACAGAGTAAGCCTACTGAGGGTGAACTGACTTCCTGTAGTTTCAGTCAGTCTATATTTGGGTTATTTCTCTTGGTCAGGTTGCATGATCTCGTATGAATAGGGGCATAGTAAATACATAAAAATTGGCTATGTTGAGGTTAATAATTACATGAAAAATATATTATGGTGCTTAATGACATCGCACTGAGGTTCTCGTCTCTCCGACCTCTGTTTCTTACTTATACCATCAAGCCTGATGATGTAATTCGTGATTTTCTGTTCACTAATTGTTTTGGCTATTTGGATTGTTTATGTAATGATTTTCTTCCGTGGCACTTCCTATCACCATTTCACTTTCCATCTCGTCTGGCAGCTTCTTGAGGATGGAGGGCCCCAACGATTTAAATACTCCCAGGGCTCTTTATGCTTAGATTGCATAAACACTTTTTCATCATAGTATTCGGGGGAAATTTCTGCCTTGGCTGTTTGAGCCCCGCACTGTGATTGGTGGGGCCGTGTGAGGTGATGATTGGTGGGGCTTGACCTGCCTTTTGGGGGTAACTCACCTGTTCGCCCGGGAACTAGAGAATGGGTCCAGGGGTCAGATTTCCCGTTCTTGTGTTTCCCGTTCTCTGGAGAATGGGAAATTAATCTTTTTCTAAATCCTTTCCTTCTGCTATCCCTGGACTCTCTGATGGTGGCTACTCTGTGTAGTTGTTTTTTAGGCTCCGTTATTTCATATGCCTTGATTTTCCAAAAGCCTTTGATAAAGTTTCCCACAAACGGTAATTGATGAAACTAAAAGTCCATGGAATACAAGATGGTGTGTTGAAATGGATAGAAATTGGTTCAGTGACAGAGAGCAAAGAGTAGTCATAAATACTAAAGCATACACATGGATCAATTCCTGTTCCGATTCCCCAGGGATCGGTACTGGGGCCAGTTCTCCTCCTAGTTTAAATTCAAGGAACGCTCTTTAATAACATTTTTTATTCTGGTCGGATCTATATTTTTGTACTTATCTGTCCTCGGTCCTCGTTGTCATTGATCCTAATCCCTGGTAGTCCTCGGTTGACTCTACTTCTTTTCCGCAAATCCTTCACTGCGTCGTGAAGCAGGCAGCCAAATCTTGCTGCTCCCACTTGGTTCAGATGGACTCCATCCGGTAGAAACAAATGATCTTTGCAGTAGAAGGCGTCCCAGGTGTTGACAAATCCAACATCCTCCTCCCTGCAGAGGTAAGCAAGTCGACGAATCATGCTGGTGGCTATGTTGAAGAACCAGCTCTCCACGCCGATCCTGGGGACGATCACTGATATGATGACTGCATGATTTTTCCTTATACGTCTTTAGCATGAGGTCCTCCGATCGGGTCTGCTGCGTGTCATTAGATCCGACATGAACGAAGTACGCTGTGCTTGAGTGGGCCAACTTCGAACCTTCGTTCAATGTGGCTGCAACATCATCCACTCCGCCACCCTGGATACAGAAGCGCTTCCTGGTCCTGGGTGCCCTAGTGCAAAATTCCGTGAGATGGCCACGAACCATCGAATCTCCTATGAGCCGAATTTCTTCCATTTCTTCTTCGTCGTCTAAGTCAGAAAAGAGAGAGACAGAGAGAGAGAGAGAGAGAGAGAGAGAAAAAAAAAATATATATATATATATATATATATAAACTGTATATATATATATATATATATATATATATATATATATATATATATACTGTATATATATATATATATGGATAAAAAAAAACACCATCTGAGGAAGTGCACTTTATTGACAACGTTTCGCAGATAGCTTCATCAGGTCACTAACCTATATGCGAAACGTTCAATAAAGTGCTCTTCCTCAGATGGTGTTTTTTATCCATTCTGTCTACTTTTCAAGTACTAATCAATATATATATTGTTACAAATCTGGACCTCAGTTGCTTAGAGACGGTATACAAAAATAATTACAAATGGAAATGCACCTTGTCTCTCTACCAAACAACACCACGACGCAACAGGTAAGATCACTTTGAACGCTTCCAGGCTCTTCTCAGGGCTAAAGGTGCACACTGCCCTGCTCCTATTCTGAATAATAAGTAGAACAGAAATAATCATGTAACTTACTAGCTACGAGAACTCGAAACCAACACTGGGATTAGCAATGCTGGGTTGGATAATCAAAATAGTTAAATATATAGGCTACCAGCAGACATCAAAGAAACAAGAGTGCAGGTGTACTTCGAGCATAACAGGGTATGCGCACCCTCGACAGTACTAAACCGTGCGAAACCAGCCAACGGTAATCCACTCTCAACCCAAGAGAGTTGC
Source organism: Paralithodes platypus (assembly GCA_032716605.1). Taxonomy (NCBI): domain Eukaryota; kingdom Metazoa; phylum Arthropoda; class Malacostraca; order Decapoda; family Lithodidae; genus Paralithodes; species Paralithodes platypus. Next base: position 62,693,919 of record CM064575.1, on the reverse strand, counting down.
ACATAATAATATTGCATACATATAATGAACTAACAATACAAGGCAGTGTCCTAATATGACTACTAACCTCGGGGTGATATTAGTGGAAACAAGTTGCCCTGACCACCTCTAATATCACACCAATATATATGCTTCAACCTGGACCCCCCAGTGAGTTACCGCCCAAAACAATGAACTCTTAGAGTCCACCTCCCACACTCACTTAACTATGGGGGGGTCCAGACTGAAGCTGGATTCCTAATTAATATTAAACACTCCGTTGCCTCAGTTCGAAACCCGAGATAGGGAAAAAACAATTGCTGGGGCAGAACCGTTAAGGTTGCTACCGGGTCCTAGTCCTAAGCACAAACACGGGAAAAATATGTAGGGGTTATGGATGTGTGTGTGTGTGGACTGTCTATGTGATTAACAGTGCTTATTTGTAAGGACCCCGGCAAGCCTCCCAGCTCTTCCATATCACAGATTCCGACGTAGCCACCGGAGGTACAGAATATGTAAAACAAAGGGAAATATAATATAATGCTGATCAGAGGAAAAGGATAATTAAAGGAAGAAATGAATGTCTAGGATTCTCTGTTAATTACGTTACGTTACTATTATGCAAGCAAAGACAAACAAAAGGGGCAGACTGATGGGTCACAAGAGAGAGAGGACACCAACTACCTAGTCTGGCCGCCAACGAGAGAATGGCGAGGCCTGGCCCTGGCGTAGCCAGCGGGAGCCAAGCTCAAACTAAGGGGGTTGCAATATATCACCACACGATATGATAACACTAAGACACTTCACCAGAATAACTTATACTAACGTATTCCTGTGTTAATATATTGACTAAAACAGCGTGGCAGAAAAAATTAAGTACATCTTTATATTGTAACACAACTGAACTTGCAATGATCACATAATTAACCCTCTCACATCCTTATGATGCAGAGGTTGCCAGATTAGCAATAAGAAATAGATTACTCTCACTCTTATAATTACCTCTCCAAAATTAGTTGTCTGCCCACAGCTAACTCAAAGACAACTGCAGAGGTTGAAGTAAATAAACTAAAGGTTTATAAATACCCTTGACGGTAACAAAGGCTTTAAAGTATCCCTAATAGGCTCGAAATTGCGTCAAGGACATGATAGGGTTAATTAAACTTGTGTTGCTTAGCAACATCGCTTCCCCCCCCCCCCCCCCCCCGCGAGACTGGAGCAACATTCCTTCCTCCCCTTACCTAGCCACCACTAGCTTGCAAATTACAGAGTTGCCACTAAAACAAAACTTCATATACGAAACTAGTAACACTCTATTGGCTCATTCTACACAAATGTTTATTGAGACACAAATGCTTAGAGATATGGCAAAACTAGTAATGTGTAATTGGAAGGGTATCGAAGTGAAACTCACAATACCAGGTCTTTCTAATAGACTTGGCACATCTGCTTTAATAAATCTGGCGCCAGTCGAGTCTAGCTACTCATAAAAGACCCTGGTCATTGTGACACCCTCACACGGGGGTGGGGGGGAGTTTTGGAGCTTTGAAACAAAACTTTCAGCATTAGTTCACAGCTGCAAAATATGTACATTGACAGTCTTTTGTATTTTTTAAATTTTATAGATTTTTTTAACATGAGTAAATAATATTATGATTTACTAACTAAATAGCCTCGTGATTTCCTATCATTCCTCAGAGGACTCACGGGACAAACAGTCTCCCAGGACATTATCAACACCACGGATGTGCCTAACATCGAGATGATATTCTTGCAACATCAACCTCCAGCGAGTAAGTCTATGGTTTTTGTCCTTGAGCCTATTAAGAAACTACAGAGGATGATGGTTAGAGTAGATTCTGAGCACGGGCCCATAGGGTGGCAAATAAACAGCGAAATGGTGTAAACTCAAAATAATAGCTAGCAACTCCCTTTCGATCACAGAATAATTTTGTTGTGCTGGGTTAAACTTTTTTGAAAAGTAGGAAATGGGGTGCTCAACATCATCTCCGAACTCTTCATTCAACACAGAGCCGGCACCCACATTGCTCGCATCTACTGCCAAGACGAAAGGCCTGTTGAAATCAGGGGCACATAATATAGGATGGCAACAGAGGAGGCTTTTGACATCCTTGAAAGCCTGCTCACACTCTGTTTTCAATTTAAATTGTTTGTTCTTTTGTAGCAAATTTGTCAATGGGGCAAGCACGGTGGAATATCCCTTGATGAACTGGCGATAATAGCCTATCATGCCAAGGAAACGTTGCACGGCTTTCTTATTATGAGGTGCTTGGAAACTCGGGATAGCCTCCACCTTCGCCCGAGGGGGACAGACCTGGCCGTGGCCAACAACATAACCCAGATATTGCACTCGAGCCTGCACAAACTCGCACTTTGCCAGGTTGACCACTAAACCAGCCTCAGACAACTTCCGGAAAAGCTCACCCACATTGGCCAATTGGTCGGTCCAATTTGTGTCATAAACAACAACATCATCAATGTCGACCAAACAATTGGGGACATCATGTACAACCCTGTCCATTAACCGCTGAAATGTGGCGGGAGCATTCTTCACGCCGTAAGGCATTACCTGGCACTGATACACTCCTCCACCCACCACAAAACTAGCAATTTTCTTGACACGTTCAGTTAGTGGGACTTGCCAATAGCCTTTAACTAAGTCCACTTTTGTGATGACCGTGGCTGCCCCAATCTTGTCTACCGAGTCATCAACTCTCAGTAAAGGGTAGGTATCTGTCTTGGAGAGTAAATTTACTTTGCGAAAATCGACACAGAAGCGGTTCTTACCATCAGGCTTAGGCTGCAAAGTTACTGGGCTTGACCACTCACTCCAGCCTTTCTTGATGAGACCCTTGTCAACCATATACCTCAGATCAGCGTCAAGAGTGAGCTGCTTCTGTGGATTAACTCTATAAGGTGGTAATTTTATAAGCTTATTCTCTTCCACATCGATGTCATGCACCGCCCAAGATGTCAAACCTGGTGCATCCCCGAACACGTGTGGATAAGCCCACAAGGTAGTAAACATCTCCTCAACCCTTTCCGGAGGTAAATGGGTCAATTTCTCCCGCAGGGCCAGGTACCCGTTCTCGGTCCATGTCCCAGCCGGCACAGCCTCACCTGGGAAAAGCTCCCTCTCCTCCTCCTGCTCCTCCTGCATGCATTCTACAACCAGGACAGGGCAACGAGACACGGCATCCTGGTCCCTGGGACCAGAGAATTGGGGAGAGTGCAGAGGGGGGTTGAGAGGCACTGCAGGAGCCTTGCCTGGCGTTCCCACAGTGCATGAACCGCTAGGCCCGGGACCCGGGTTATCCAACCACCATCCACCAGGCCCGGGCTCACCCTGCACCTCCGACTCCAACTCTCCAGTCAATAACATAGGCAAGAAATTGACCATCTCTGACTCAACTTTCTCTACTGACCCGTTCTGAGTGGATACAGTAGCACAAACTGCCTCAGACAACTCCCCGTTAACACCAGCAAGTGACTGATCGGCGCCCAGGCAACTCTCTCGGCTAGCCCCTTTAGGTGACATCGCCTGTGTGCCCGCCACACGATAGTACCTCTTCAACATGTTAATATGGAAGAGCTGATGGGTCTTACGTCTGTCTGGAGTACTCCCCCCGACCTTAGAAAACAAGTGTATTAATGAAGCATCACTCTGCGGCGCCTCACCAATCCAATGGTAAGATTAGGTATAGCCTCCATGTCAGTCTGATTCGATTATGCAGGATCAACCGGTCCTCCCGTAGGGACCCGATCGCTCCCTTCAGTATCACCTCTGGCACCGGGTGAAACGAGTGAGGAGCTTTCCGCTGAGATTTCCTCCTCGTCCTGCACACCCTCGGCACCCTGCAGATCAGTCGAATCTACGGGTGATGCAGATTCATTACTGTAAATCCCCTCGATCAGATCTATCTCCTCCCCAAACAATTTCTCCGCTGTGCAACCTGGGCCATAGTTCTCATGCCCGCACACACCGGAAACAAATCGGGAGGCAGCTTCTTAGCCTCCTTGTTCCTCTCCTCCTGCTGTACCTGCTCCGACACCAATACCGGAGGTGGAAAGACTCTACTCCCTGCCATATCTGCTCCAAGCAGAAAATCAATCCCCTCCACAGGTAATGTGTCCACGACTGCTACCTTCGCCGTTGCCGTGACTACAGGACACCTAAGATGAATAGGAACGAGGCTATAACAGGCCTCAGTGTTTTCACCTCGACATAACACAAACTCGTCAGATTTTATCGGCTTCCCCGTCAAGTTCAAACACATGGACTGCTTAGCTCCCGAATCCCTAAGAACTTTGACTGGATACACCTTCCCACACAGCTCTACTTCACCCTCATGAACGAAAGCCCGGCACCAAGCGAGCGAGGCTTCTGGACCTGCATTGGTATCTAGTTGAGACACTTTGTCGGGGGCAGGCCGTGCCACGGCCGTTGGCACCCCATGCTTCACCCTTCGGTCTGCCTCCAACCTCGGTAACAAAGATTCATCCCCTCCTCCCTGGATACCAACCACTAATGACACAGGCTTAGCAAGCGCTGCAGAAGACTTTGCCTGGGGACAGTTTGGTTTAATATGACCGGTCTGTTTACACCCATAACACCTAACAACACTAAAATCAGGTTGGGCTGAATTTGGTGATTTTTGTTTGTCTCCACCGTTATTATTACGTGTGGGACCAGGGCCACTATTACTGTACCCTCCACTTCCACCTGCTCAGTACTTCTCGTCACGTGCAGTCGTGGGGGGGGCATATCTGGCACGATCAGTAAAATCCTTGGTTGCCAACACTCGATCGTCAGCCCACACGGCAGCATCAGACAGCTTGCCGGGGTGCTTCTCACGGATCTCTTGGCAAAGCTCTTTGTCGACGTTGTTGGTAAAGTGTTCTAGCAGGAAAAGCTCAACTGCCTCATTTAAATTGGCTACATTTTCACTCAAAAGCCAACGAGACAAACAATCACGGAGGTACTTAGCAAACTCAACATGAGTATGATTAGGCTTCTTCCTTGCATTACGAAATTTAAGGCGATAGGCTTCTGGTCTGAGTTCATAAGCCTTAAGAATAGCCTGCTTTAAATTATCATACTCTGCTAAGTCCTCCACTGACATCCTATCATATGCCTCGAGTGCTTTTCCCTTGAGAACATTTGCCACCAATGCCGCCAAGCGTTCCCGTGGCCACTCGAACTCCTGTACTTTCTTTTCAAATCGCTGGAACCACTCAGTGACTTTTTCCTCATTGTTACGCTGGCCAGCTTGCCAGAATGTGCTCGTACTCGCTAGCGCTCGCCAGGGCAGTGAAATGGGCTATAATAATCGTAGAACGATGTTCTTTCTTTCCTAGTATTCATGTTGTCACAGACAGATCAGTGGTGGTCATTATTCTTGTCTGTGACACTTGGAAGTATTTTATATCAGTGATAGAGTATAAGATGTGTAGTGTGAAGTTAAGGGGAGAGAGAAAGAAGGAGGCAGCGAGGTTGTATTATGTGTGTGTGTATGTACGTGTGCCTTCCTCGCTCGGGCGGGGGTTTCCACGCTCTTGATTGGCCGGCAGGCCTGGCGCGTCATAGGATGCCTGCTTTTCATGACGTAGTGGTCTGTGATTGGGTGCCACTGTCCTAGTGTTGGTGCTGGGGGGCTCCTGCCCGCGTGTCTCCTTAGAGCTTGGCATGGCGTGCTTGGTCCTAGACGTCTCTTGCAATCTGTCCCCAATCTAACCCCCTGTACTACTGTTTCTCTCTCTGAACTTCTTCTTTTCCATTACTTCCCATCTTTATTCAATTACTTATCCCTTCTGGTTCTGCATACGACTTCCATAGTCGGCCAGTCGTATTACCAGCACCAGTTCTCACATATATGTTTTGCACTAGCTTTAGGGATTATTAGTCATAGTCACATGGAGTCATATTATCATTGGGTGCTTCTAATTATTTTGTTCTTTGTTACTATTTAATGCTAGACAGTGGAGGGTATCTTTAGTCGTTGTCTGAGTTATGTACATGGCAAGTCAGAGCCTGTACGACTTCGACGGAGCTACTGTAGGTGCCTGTAACCCTTGTGCATCTTTTTCCTTTGCGAGTGTAGCAGTATACAAGCGAAAGGCTTTTGCCTACACTTACTTGTATGCTCGCTACCTCATTTTGTTGACCTTTGTGGAGCGCCAGGGTAAAACCAGATACATGAGATCTGGACTTACCAAGAGAGCCTCCTAGTCACTTAACGTAACATAAGGTAAATCTGTTCAAGGGGAGACAGTAGGCTACGAGCATGCTTGCGCTCTGCCTAGCCTCATGGTACCTTTTATGCCGCTGCTAAATAAAGACAGCATTGTGTTTATTAACTTTAACTGTGTATGCTTTAGGAATTATTCACGTATTCTTTTTGCCTAGGTTGATGCTTGGTGCACAACCCAGTATGGCTGTTACTTTGGCTAAGGAAGTACTGTTTTGAGTGGCTATTATTAGTGCTGTCACAGAGTTGTTGCACTCCCTTGTTTTATATATATGTATCCTACTTGTTGGTGTATTTAAGACACACGCTTAGGTGTCCTGCCCATGCATTATTTATGTTCTATATTTGACGAGCATCTTAGAGCATCAGACGTTTTCAGATGATTCCATATCTATTTGCTGTAGGACCAGACTTCCAGTGTTTTCATAGAGCATTGAAGAGTTTAGTGTTGAGTACAGACTCACACTAAAGTTAACGTAAGCATATACTCCTTTATTAAATCTTGTTATAGTTTATTTAAGGGGGCCCTCCCGGCATACTCTTATGAACGTGTCAGTGGAATTCGTTCAATTTCATTTATATTTGGCACACTTATAGGGGACCTAAAAACTAAGAAATTTCCAAAATTTTAATTATCTAGGACAATTATTTTTTGAGTTAGGTGAGAATTAGTGTGTAAATTTATTGACTTTTTGTAAAATCCAACGCTCATTTAAATGTTGTTGCTTGATTGTTTCAATGCATTGCGGGTACTAACAATAGGTGTAGTTACAATATATCTGCCTTACTTTTTCCATTTTTGATCTAATTTTGCAATGAGGGAGTTTGCAATTTGGTACAAATTACGTGACAAATGTCTCGGGTTGCTGTGTCGAAATGGTTAAGAAATTTAAAAAATGGAGCTAGTTTATTGTAGGGAATTTTATACCCTTTCCAATGACACCAGAATCATTATTGTAGCATGTTTGGTTGCGTCAGAGTAACGCCGACAAGTGAACTTTCTTACGTGAGGTACTAAGGCACGAGAGCTGTTGCAAGCCAGCCGGCCAGCCGCACCCTACCTCTCTCGCGGCTTGGACCACACTGCTCTTTCTCCTCCACCACCACCACACCCTTCGTTGTTACCAGGGTTGAGTACTAGATACTGCTAGGAAAAATATCTAAGAAGGTCATATTTTCACCAAAAAATCATTTTTTTCATATTTGTTTTTTTGCAATTCCGAAACCAATAAAGCATTTTCTACGCGTCTGTACGTGTCTCCGCCCGCGAAAGTTTGAAACTAGCCCAGAAATAAAATGCTTCCAGACTGAATATCGCCTCAGGACTTTCACTGATGACAGAGGGATGGGTGATGATGCCATATATCGGGTTGCGAAATATTGCCGTTCTGAGCACTTTCATGAGAGTATGCCCGGGCGACTCCCTTAAGCATTTTTACTACTTGAGAGCATTTTATTAACGTAAAGTACTCCTGTTGTGAGTAGGCTTTGCCATCACCAGAAAGCCTTTGTAGAAGTGCACTAAAACCCAGTTAATTGATACCCAGTTATCCAGTAGATTAACTCGGGAGGGTTTAAATGTTTTGTTCACCGGCGTAATAGTTCGAGGGTTTGTAATTAGCGTACCGTTGTTGCAGATATAGCCTATCATCTAGTCCATTATTAAGTGCCCTTGTTTATGTTGTAGTGCCGGTCGTAACAAATGGCGACCTTGGCCAGTTAACAAATGGCGACCTTAGACCAGTATATAGTGAACTGAATATTGCAGTTTTTTTATGGAGAAATCTTATTGCCATTTGGGGTTGAATTTATTTCTCGCAGTGTTGGCAGTGGACATTGTTTTGAAGATATATAGAACTTGTTGGAGTTTATTGGTGACCTAGTATTGCACTCAAGAACATCTTCGAATATTTTTTGTGAATAAAGCTATGCGAGAGTTTGGCTACTTTTGTCTTGACTTGAGAATTTTTTTGTTGACTCCATCATGTCACTGGACGGGTCTGAACATAGTGAGGGCACAGTGCGAGAGACAGGCGAGGAGGTGGAGAAGGTGGAGTTGTTAAACGGCGTTCGGGTGGTGAACAATGAGGAGGATGCTCGGATTTTTTTGGAGGAGCCTGTGTCGGCGGACCGGGTGTCGGGGCTGGACCGGTACGGACTGCAGTGTGTAGCCACGGTCTTAGGGTTCTTCGGTACTAGCGGTTTGTCGAAAGGTGAGCTGGTTACCTGTGTGCTCGGTGGGGTGCATGGGGCTTCGGGTGGAGCGGGAGCTGGGGCACCTTCGGCCCAGCCCCCATTCCACTCGACTCCTATCATGGCCCCCCCTCGGGTTCCGGAGCCGAGTACGTTCCTGCAGGCCGATGGCCACTGGCGGTTGGGTATGCCTCTAGGTGACTCACGGGGTGGGTCCCCGGTAGTAGCACCCTCATCAGGGTTTGTCTTCCGAGATGTTGCTTCAGCTCGAGCTCGCCAAACTTAAGCAACAGACTGAGCTCGAGCAGCGAAAGCATGAGTCTGAGCTCAAGTATAGGTATCAGGCTGAGTCTTGCAAGGTATTGTGCCGATATTGACCTAGAGAAAACTTGTGTAGAGGTGACGAGGAACCGGGTCGTCCAGGGAGGTCGACCCCATGACCAGTCCCTGTCGCATCTACTAAAGTTGGTTCCAGTGTTTGATGAGTTAGGAGTTACCGAATTCTTTCTCCGGTTCGAGAAAAAGTGCCAGGAGCAAAAATGGCCCGAGGAGAAGTGGGCAGCCCTTGTTTCGTCACGATTGACGGGGAAAGCACTCAAGGCGTATGATGCTTTGGCCCCTAGATTCCTGCGTGAATTATGAGGCGTTGAAAGAGGCTGTCCTGAGGGCGTATGAGTTGCAGCCAGAGACCTATAGGCTGAAATTTAGGGCTGTTCCCAAGAGAAATGAGAGTACTTTCCAGGAACACGCTAGAGAGCTGTCAGGTGCATTTGAGAATTGGTTAAGGTCGGAGAAGGCAACTACTTTTGATGCAGTGCAGCAATTAGTGTTGTTGGAGCAATTTGTTAAATGTACTGGCAGTGACTTGACTCTTAACCTGAAAGAAAAGCAACCTAAAACTCTGCAGGAGGCAGCTCAGATGGCTGACCTCAGGTTGTCATTGATTCGTTGGGTGCGGGTCTTAACAGAGACCTGAGGCAGGTAACCAGGGGCATACCACTCCACCCCCCCGAATTAACCTCTGAAGTGCGCATGGGGGGTATGAGACACCACACTCCTGTGCTGACGTATTTGAGCTGTTCCCATCACTAACATCGTTATTTTACCATAAATAGCATTAATACTTATCCATATGCGCCTATTATAGGTTGATTATAAAGGTATTAACCTGTTACAACAATAAAACAAGTGGAAACAGCGTTTGGATGGTCAAAATCGGCGATGCAGGCCGGGAGTTACATAATGTATGGCTGAGGCAATCTCCCTTCCCACCACTTTTCCCCACGTCTGGAGAGAGACTGTCGATCGATACTCTCTCTCTCTCTCTTGCACTCGCTTGCTAACAGTGATGACAATGCCCTGCTTGCAACTCGCTAATGTTAGCACGAAAATATACCACAGAATAAGGGAATAACAGGGAAAATAGGTGATAACTGAAGGAGGAGAGGAAAGTGGGGAAGGAGGGGAGGTGGAGGAGTGATATTTGGCATGGCCCAGGGGCAATAAAAAAAAAAAAAAAAAAAAAATTGGGGTGTTTTAACCCGTACAGCCCCAGCGACGCGCCTGGCGCGTCGGCGATGTATGTAACGCACAGCCCCAGAGACGCACCTGGCGCGTCACCCTAATTGCGCCGACCGTAACCTCAGGTGTAGCCACTCAAGAGGGCTCAGATTTGTATGGGAATTGTGTACGTATCTCACGCAACCGTGCCGATGGTTGAAAACTCTCAAAGTCCACGTGCGTGCGCGTGAGCGCGCAATAACCTGGTTTCTTGGGGTAATTGCCTTCAATTTTTTACTCTTGTAAAATACGTTTTCGGGGGCTCTGTAGGACCATTCTTAAAGCTTTTTGAGCGGTTGTTCGTGGTTTTTCCTTCATTCTTAACCCATTCGCTATTGTTTCTGGAATAAAACCATTTTTTGAAAACCGGCCGGGTTCTGGTGAACAAACATTACAAAACTAGCCGGGGCTGGACGGGTTAAATGGATTTTTTAATAGCCTTACTCTTAAGAGTCTTCCCGCAGTCCACCGGGGGAACTCTTAAGAGTCTTCCCGCAGTTCCCGGGTTAAGGACACAACTAATTACCCATTTAAGAGTACTGGTACCAATTTTGATCCCAAGTCGAAACCCTTCCCGTTAAAGAATGGCCAGGGCCCTTTCTCACCTTAGAGGAAGTCCAAGAGTGAAGTGGAGTGTTTCAAGTGTCATGAGAAGGGGCATATTGCGCGCTCATGTCCGAGCACACCGCCTACAGCAGTGGTGTGGCTAGTGACCAACATCGGTGTGTCTTTGAGGTCTTCCGCGTTTGCCCAGGGTAATATGTCGGTTGCGAAGTCGCAGTCGGTGCAGAAGCAGCAGGAGGGCTCGTCACCCGTCCGAGATGCTTTTTGTGGTCATAGGGGGCACGGCACTGTGAGGTGGGCTGGTGTGGAGCATAGGCATGAGTTGCTGCGTGATACGGGCGCTTCCCAGACACTTATTAAGAACTTCACTGGCAAGCCTATTAACGCGGCTCGGGTTGTGGTGGTTGAAGGTATCAATGCTACGCGGTCTTACCCGCTGGTCAGAGTGGAGCTTGAGGTGGACGGTGTGACACGGGAGTGGGATGTGGGTGTTGTGGAGAAATTGCCATTTGAGGGGGTCGACCTCCTTCTTGGAAACGACTTTGCGGTGCTCACTTCCGAGGTTCCACCCTTAGTCGTTGCCGAGAGGGCGGCCGACACGAGTAGGGAGGGGCAAGAGGGGCTCGAGAGATTTCAGTCCGCTCAGGTGTCACAGCCTAGTACCCAAGTTTCAGATCAGCGGAGGAAGGGTCGGAAGGAGAAAGTCAAGGCTGGTCGGGTTGAGAGTTTGGACCCAGCGACACTCCTTGGTGACTCGGTACTTGCACCAAATGTGAGCTCCGGAGTGGCCCCAGAACCTGTCTCCCTTAGTGACATGGTAGGGCGTGATGGCACTCCGCGACAGAGTAGTTCCCAGGGGCAACTAGAAGATCTTAGTCTTGAGAGTTGTGGGAACGGGGCTATTGAACTCGATGAGGACGGGGAAGCATGTCATGTGAACTTGTTAGATGAGTTTGTGAGGCAACCACCTGAGCAGCCTACTGTCCCTGTGTTGGTCTGCAGCGGCCAAGGTGGAGAAGGAGAGGGGGGCAGTGAGGCACGGGTGGTGAGAAGGTGGGATTGTCATGTCTCGGCGGAGCACTGGGCGGGGGACATGAGTCAGGTGGCTGTGGAAGCACTTGAGCACCTGCCTGAGCAGCAGCGTGCAGCGATCCAGCCCCTGCTCGGTTCATACCCCACTGTTTGTGCCGAGCACCCAGGCCTCACAACTCATGCGGTGCACGATGTTCCGCTGGCAGGTCACTTGAGTGTTAGTAAACCGTTGGCATCGTTGTTTCAGTGGTTCAAGGTGGGCGACGAGGCTTTGGCATGGTTGTTAGGTCAGGGTCGACCCCTGGCTGCTAAGGGTGGTGGTCAGAATCCGGACATTGAGCAGATTGGTGAGGTTGGCTGTGGAGTGGATGCGCCCGGTCGTCGCATAGCCTCCCAATGCTGCTCTAGTCAAATGCAACAGCCCTACCATAGACCGACTGTATCTGGCCGTGGCGCTGAAGGCGGTGATGCTGCGCCGGCAGGTGTAGTCGCAAGGAATGAGGGGGTGCGCATGTACGGTATCGGCGGGGAAGCCTTAGCAATTATGAACTATGGGAGGGACTGCACAGGTGGTACAGATTGTCCCTCTCATGACCTGGCTGTTCTAGGGACAAAGGTGGAGAAGGAGGGAGACTATAGTGTAGAAACTATGGTCCCGGCTGGGTTGTGGGAGGGCACTAGGTATGTTGTTCTTCGAGATAAATTGCAACCTCTTGTTCCTAAGCGTCAAGAGAAGTTGTTTACTAGGCTGTGGAAGTACGTCCGCATGTTTGTTGATTCTCCAGGCCTGATGTACGGGGTAGAACCCGACATGGAGGCTGGAGACAGTGCAAGGCTCAAATTGGCTCCCTACTGTATAAATCCTGCTCGACAGCCTGTCGTGAAAGCAGAGCTGGACTACATGTTGGAGAAGGGTCTGAGGGATAAGGGATATCGTGAGTGGTCGTTGCCAGTAACTTTGCAACCTGAGTTAAGTGGCAAGATCCGTGTTTGTGTTGTTTGCAAGAGTGTTGGTGCAGCATCCCTGATAGACGTCTATACCTTACCCAGAGTTGACGACCCCATAGACCGCATCGGGGCTGCCTCGTTTATCACTAAGGTGGAAATAGTGAAAGGTTATTGGCAGGTCCCGTTGCCGGAGAGAGCGAAGAGAAGTGCCAGTCTTGTGATGGACTGGGCAGTTTATCAGTGTCAGGTGTTGTTTTGCTGCCGGAACACAAGTTGGATGTGTGGCATGTTAAGGGCAGTGATAATGTTCTGGCTGATTGTTTGTCACAGGAGGGTATGTCTTAAGGAGCACCCTCGCCGTTCAGTCAGTGTTTGTTTGAGAGTGGAGAAAAATTAGGCTTGCCCCTGTAGTGCAAAGCCGCCAAAAACACTATTAAAATAATACAAAAACCTCACATAAAACTCTTTCTTTTGATAGTATATAAGCGCAGTATGTTACACCAAGAATATAAGACATTCTAAGTTTTGTCTTAGTATGCTAGGCTTGTTGAAGCTTGCTCGTTGAGCGTAATATTGTTAAGTGATACTATTATTTTTGGGGAAGTGTTGTGTAGATTTGTTTTATATAATGAAGTGTTTTCTGTTTGTGATTGTGCCTTGTTTTCACAACTTGGGGGAGTAGTTGGGTGAGGCGGGGTTGATGAGCATTCTGTCTGGTCAGATGTGGCGTTTACCTGAGGTTAAAACGTCCCACATCTTGGGCGGGGTGTTACGCTGGCCAGCTTGCCAGAATGTGCTCGTACTCGCTAGCGCTCGCCAGGGCAGTGAAATGGGCTATAATAATCGTAGAACGATGTTCTTTCTTTCCTAGTATTCATGTTGTCACAGACAGATCAGTGGTGGTCTTTATTCTTGTCTGTGACACTTGGAAGTATTTTATATCAGTGATAGAGTATAGGATGTGTAGTGTGAAGTAAGGGAAGAGAGAACGAAGGAGGCAGCGAGGTTGTATTATGTGCGTGTGTATGTACGTGTGCCTTCCTCGCTCGGGCGGGGGTTCCCACGCTCTTGATTGGCCGGCGGGCCTGGCGCGTCATAGGATGCCTGCTTTTCATGACGTAGTGGTCGGTGATTGGGTGCCGCTGTCCTAGTGTTGGTGCTGGGGGGCTCCTGCCCACGTGTCTCCTTAGAGCTTGGCATGGTGTGCTTGGTCCTAGACGTCCCTTGCAATCTGTCCCCAATCTAACCCCCTGTACTACTGTTTCTCTCTCTGAACTTCTTTTTTTCCATTACTTCCCATCTTTATTCAATTACTTATCCCTTCTGGTTCTGCATACGACTTCCATAGTCGGCCAGTCGTATTACCAGCACCAGTTCTCACATATATGTTTTGCACTAGCTTTAGGGATTATTAGTCATAGCCACATGGAGTCATATTATCATTGGGTGCTTCTAATTATTGAGTTGTTCTTTGTTACTATTAAATGCTAGACAGTGGAGGGTATCTTTAGTCGTTGTCTGAGTTATCTACATGGCAAGTCAGAGCCTGTACGACTTCGACGGAGCTAGGTGCCTGTAACGCTTGTGCATATTTTTCCTTTGCGAGTGTAGCAGTATACAAGCTGTCGGGAATAGGGTAATGATCCCGACAGGTTTTGGTCCAATAGGACATTTGAATTTGGCGGTATCGTATCGCTTGTACGATTTCGGCTGGTTCTTTGTGTATTGTAGTTTATTCTTAAGTTAGGTTAAATATTAACTGTAATGTATAAATATCTACATCAGCTCTAGATGTATTATGAAACCAAGTTATGGGTTATAATTATTATGAGCCGGCAGCCATATGTAATTTCGCGAAGCGATCGGACGCCGGCCCTTCAGTCTCTCAATAAACACCATACAGCCAACATCTCCTCTCCCGGCTCTGACTCAACCCACAGTTCACCATGTGCTACAAATATTAATCTATAACAATATTAACAACAGTCCTACATCACCAGTCCTCTAAGCTAAGTTCATTGTATCGATATTGTATTATGTGAACATTCCTACATGTCATGCAATTGAATTAGCCACGTGTGGGGGACTGGATTACACCCATCGAATACCTCGTTGGTAATTATATTATAACTATTTGTTGGGATATCTCATGTACCAGTGATATGTAATTTAACCTCTTTATCTAAATTCCCGACAAATAATGGTCCTTCGTGCCCTAAAGCTTCCGTACCGTAGTACCGTTTTGTTTGCTTCCTTGACGCTTGTGGGCTTACAAATGGCTGCCGCCTCGCGCGTTGTTGGCCGACTGCCATTTCCCTAGTTTGGACCCAGCTTATTCCCTCGTGTTTTTTACCATTTAGGCACCGTCCCTATCTTTTTTGGGACTAGTTTCCAGGGTTTTTTGGGCGTGTGATCCTTGGCGGTTTTTGGTGGGTTAGCTGGGCTGAAGATTGGGGTAGGGGTAATTTCGTCGGGCGCCATTTCGCGCTCATAGGCTAGGCTAGGCTAGGCAGTCTGGGCCTGCAGGTGTCTGTGGTGGCTATTCATTTCGCTTTGGTGGTGTGCCTGTGGTGTTCATTGTGTTTTGTCATTGTGGGACTCATTATTAATTTTGCTGGTGGGGAAGGTTCTCATGTGACCTTTTATATTTAAATTTCATAATAGCCTAGGCCTAGTTGCTTAAAGTGGCGGTCATGAGTGTCGGTCTTTGTTAATTCCTAAGCGATTGACAGTTAATAGTCAGACCTCATGATTGTAGCTTAACCAACTAGGCTTACCTATAAAGGGCTTTCAATAATTAGTGCTTCACCTTACCTGTTCTTTTGATGGATTTAGTATTTAATTCTTTTGTCAATACATCATGGCTCAAAGGAACCATCCCACAGCTGCGTCAGGAAGTGGCATTGGGGTGAATTTTACACCAACCTCCTCATACAATCAGAGCCCGGGGAAAATGGTGGGTATATTAGGCCACAGTTATGTTGGTCGCCTAGGGGTTTCCCGCCGAGAGTTTTATGACCCGGGTTTTGTAGTGAGGGTGTTTAGTGCCCCAGGAGCCACTCTCGATAATATCAGGTCCCAACCAGCCTGGGATGGTCTTTTGAGCCTAAGGCCCGAGATCACTGTATTAGTGTTGGGCGGTAACGACATCGTCTCTGGGGTAGTCCCGCAGGAGCTCGCGGCTAAGATCCAGGAGTTGACCTATGAGATTGAGGCATCCATGAATGGCCGCTGTCTTGTATTGGGATTAGAGCAGAGGGAGTCTCCTCGGGGTATACCGGCAGGCGAATACCACAAGGTGAAGAACTCGGTCAATGCTCTCCTCAAGAGGAAATACAAGCACCTTGGTGGTCGAATCTCCCCATATAGTTTTGGGAGCCAGTATATGTCCGAGGACAGCGCCCACCTCACCAATGAAGGCAGCGATCGTTTGTTGGCCCAGGTCATTAAGATGGTAAGGGACTATCTTGCGTCGCAGTAGTCGGTCTCCTCATAGATAGCCCCAGTGTACTTTATGTTGTTGTCTAGTCAGATAATTTCCTTTCGTTAGTTTATATTAAGGGGGATGTAAGTATTATGTAATTCTTTTTGAGTAAATTTCTTAAGTAATGGGGGTTTGCCGCTGTTGATTCCTAAGCGATTAACGGTTTGTAGTCTGACCTCATTGTAGTTAAAGTTGCTTAAAATTAGACCTTAACGATGACAGATTTAAAGAAACTTAAGATTCTTAAGGGAGGGATGAAGAGAAGTTTAAATAGATGTTTAAGAGATCTTGATGAATTTTTAATAAGTGCTACGGCTGATCAAATAAAAGGTAAATTTGCTACTGTTACTAAATCGCTAGCTACTTATGATAGTTATGCTCAGCAGGGATATGGTTTATTGACAGTTACTGACGATGTGGAAGAAGAAATGTCGGCAGATCTTGAGTACTTTGAGAATGTTAATACAGCCTTAGCCAGACTATCTTCCACCCAAGAATCAACCTCTGTTAAGGATACCGGTACACCAAAGGCGACTGGTTTTAACCTGCCGAAGCTTACTTTGCCTACCTTTTCCGGGGATTCGGCTACCTGGACTGGATTTTGGGATATTTTTGAGTGTTCCGTCCATCTTAATAAAACACTCACATCCATCCAAAGGTTCACATATCTCCGTGGTCAATTGAAAGGGGAGGCATTGAAGTTAGTCGATGGGTACAAGCTAGAAGCTACCAGCTACGAGTCTGCAGTGGAGTTGCTGAAGAGAACTTACGGGAGAGTGGAAGTCATCAAGACCGCGTTAATTACTAAGTTCTTCACGCTAGATCCTCCATCCTATGATGTGACGGCCCTAAAGGAGTACTATGCCTCCTTTGAGAGCCTCCTCCGATCTATGGAGACAATGGCCGTCACCAAGGAGGAGATATTTAGTGTTGATATCTTGAATAAGATACCCTCTCCCCTAAGGGAAATCTTACGACGACAACTAAGCGAATCTCCACTAAACTTGGAAGCGTTGGTGCAGGTGTACCAGACTGAAGTCTTCAATATGGAGAGTACTGGACACTACCGACAAGTGGAGATGTCGCCATCTACTGCAGCTTTCCCGGTACAGACTTCTCCTAAACAGAAAAGGCCAATATCATTAGGTTGTAAGTTGTGCAGTGTCCACGGTCATCTGTGGTATCAGTGTCCTAAGTATCCTAAGGCTACACAGAAGATTAGCAAGGCTAAATCGCTTAAGTTATGTACCAGCTGTCTGGCAAGAGACCACTTCAACAGTACTTGCACCAATTCCTACATCAAACCTTGTAAGTATTGCAAGGGGAAACATTGGTTTTCCCTTTGCACCCAGTCTGACCGGCACGACGGCAAAGAAAAGGGGAGAACCCCCAAAGAGTCACATGAGAAAAGTAAGAGCGAGGGTGATAAAGTATCTGCCATGTCCATTGCTTCTCGAGAATGTCAATTGCTTCCTACTATGATGCTGCCAGTAGTGGGGAGTAATAATAATACTATAATGACGCGCACCTTACTTGACCAGTGCTCACAGAGGTAATTCATTCTGCGGTCATCATTACCCCAGCTCAAGTGTACCAGCAAGGGTCAAGAGAATTTGCGTCTCCATGGTTTCACTGGTGAAATAGATTCCAGTGACTATGATATAGTGGAGATTTCATGTTTGTAGAAAAAAGGTATGTCCCATCAAGGCTGTTGTGGTTGACACACTACCCAGTTTCTATATAGCATCAGAGATTCAACCACATTTGAAATATCTCAGAAGCAAGGGTTATAAACTGGCTGATGATCAACTCTCTGCTAACAATGGTATTATGCTACTGGTCGGAGCTGATTATTACTACGACCTGGTTCACCCTGGATATCGGCGGGTAGATAAGCTAATAATGCTCCCCACGATCCAAGGTTATGCCATTTCTGGATCCTATGCCACTTCCTCTCAAGACACACAGGTGGAGGTGGTTACGGTCCTCAAGGTAGCAGTAAGCCCCATAGATAAATATATTAGGCCAAATGTGCCTGATAATACATGTACTGATATAGATAAGCTATGGGACTTGGACAATATTGGAATTGACCCACATGAACTTGATCGTGAGTCCAAGCTAGCGTTAAGCTCGTATGAAGAGACTGTAACGTATGACTCTGGCAGAGGTCAGTATGTGGTAAGGCTCCCTTGGAATGATAACAAGAGTAAATTACCTACTAATTTCCATCTAGCACTTGGTAGGTTACGTGGCCTTCAGAAGCAGTTTGTCAAGGATCCAAGTTATTGCGAGACTTATGCGGCAGTTTTAGCCGAGCAGGTACAACGTGGATTTGTGGAGAGAGTAGGTCTCAGTGAATATGGGGATAACATCCATTACCTTGCTCACCATGGGATTAAAAAGGACAATTCCACCACTCCTGTTCGTATTGTGTATGACTGCTCTGCTAAATCCAGTGATCGCTCCTATAGCCTGAATGATTGTCTGTACACGGGTCCGTCCCTGGTCTCTGATCTAGCGCAAATTATGTTGCGCTTCAGATGTCATAAGTTTGCATGGGTCGCCGATATTGAGAAGGCTTTCCTGATGCTTCAACTCCATCGTGAAGACAGGGACTCGACAAGATTTTTATGGCCACGGGACCCAATGGATCTAGATTCAGAGTATCTGGTCTACAGGTTCAGAGTCGTCTTATTCGGGGCGACCTGTTCCCAGTTCCTTCTCAACGCTACTATCTTGCATCACCTTGAGGAGGCTGGACTAGATCCTGACTTCAAGAATGAGATCAAGCAGGGGATCTATGTGGACAATCTTCAAGGCACCGGAGACAATGAAGATTTATTGCTCAAGAGATGCTGGGAGATCCGCGATATATTTGCCAAGGCTCATTTATACTTAAGAGAATGGGCCACTAATAGTGATCTTTTGAAAGGTCAATTTGCTTCTGACGGTGTAGCTACTGAGAATAGTGAGGTGAAGTTTTTAGGCCACAAATGGGACACTACCACAGATTGTATATCCTTCTGTCACACCCCATGCGGCAGTGAGCTTATGACCAAGCAAAACTGCTTAAGCTTGTCAGCGAGGTTGTTTGATCCCCTAGGTTTTTTGCTGCCTGTAACAATCCGTGCTCGTATGTTTTTACAGCAACTGTGGCGGCTAAAACTAGATTGGGACACGCCCCTCCCGACTGAGTTACAAGATACTTGGCGGTTGATTTGGTCGGAACTTTCCACATGTTGCAAGGTCCAACTTAATCGTCAGGTTATTAGTGGTCAACAAGTGGATCTACATGCCTTTTCTGATGCTAGTAATAGTGCGTACGGTACTGCCATATACATATGCAATGGTAGTGAAGCGACGCTGGCTATAGCGAAGGCCAAAGTAGCCCCTATAAAGAAGATTACAGTTCCTAAATTAGAACTTACTGCATTGCTTCTGTCTGCTCGTCTAATAAAGTTTACACTGGATGCCTATGCAGACATACTACAGATTAATAACGTCTATGTCTGGAGCGACAGTCAAATAGCGCTTTCATGGGTACACAGCCAGAAAGTGATACCTGTTTATGTTTCTAATCGCACTGATGAGATTCATGACTTAGTTCCTACAGCTACATTTCGCTATGTGAGCACCAGGGATAACCCCAGTGACATAATTTCCCGGGGGATCTCGGCACAGCAGTTTATGTCTTCCTCAATTTGGTGGCATGGACCTCCATGGCTTACATCTCCAACTGAATGGCCTCAGGATTTCAGGGAATACATATCTGATCCTTCAAGTCGGCCCCAAGATGATGTGTTAAGTAGTTCGAATGTGAGTACTACACATCAGGATAACAAGTTGGTAGAGTGGGAACGTTACGGCAGCTATGATCAAGTAATACGGGTATTTGCATGGATATACCGTTTCATTAACAACATGAGAAGTCGGGCTCACGGGTCTTTCCTTAGTGACGATTCGAAGCATATCAGACTCCATGAAATGAGATCAGCAGAAGCAAAACTAATATGTTTAGTACAAAGGGAATCTTATCCTACTGAACATCAAATTCTGAGCAAGGAGTCAAAGGCCAAACCCTCAAACTTAATGAGGCAGCTAGGATTATATATGGAAGGAGGCATAATTAAGTGTAGAGGCAGGATACAAAAGGCGGACATTATTGATTCTGCAAAATATCCTGTCCTCCTTAGCTCCTCTCATTTGATTACCAAAATGTTGATTCGCCAATGCCATCGGACCTGCCTACATTTTGGCGTAAATTATGTTCTGGCGTATATGCGGCAACGTTGGTGGATCCCTAAGATGCGACAAGCAATTAAAGGGATCCACAATAGCTGTACTATCTGTAAAAGATTACAGGGTAAGCCTTACTCCCCAGTTGATCTACCTCCCTTGCCTGAGTTCAGGGTACAAAGGACTGAACCATTTCAGGTAACCGGGGTAGACTACACCGGAGCGATTCATGTTAGAGAATCGCCCGGTAATATCATAAAGGTATATGCCGTCCTATTCACATGTGCGGTAACCAGAGCGATTCATATTTAATTGATTGACGACCTATCCAGTGAAGGGTTTTTGCATACTCTAAGACGCTTTGCAGGCCGCAATGGTTTCCCTCAAATTATTATGAGCGATAATGCGACTTGTTTTGTCGGGGCCTCTAAATATCTCCAGAGTTTAATGGATGACCCGCAGGTTGTGGCTACCCTCACTGGAAAGGGTTGTCAGTGGAGATTTATACCAGCACGTGCACCATGGTTCGGGGCGATTTGGGAGAGAACTATTGGTATCGTCAAATCTGCCATGAAGAAGGTATTAGGTAGGGCACTGGTGACCAGACGGGAGTTGCAAACCATCTTAATAGAAATTGAGATGTCAGTCAACGACAGGCCCTTGACCTATACCTCGGCAGATGTTGATGACCTCTTACCCATTTCGCCTTCTATGCTAACACGTGGACGAACCCTTAATACCTTTCCTAGATCGTCCGTCAATGATGAAGATCTGCATGACCCTACGTTCGGCAATGCTGACGCCACACGTCGTCGCTTCCAGTATGTAAACAAGGTGTCCGACGATCTATGGAAACGGTGGACCCAAGAATATTTGATGTCTCTTCGCGAGCGTCACTCTCATAAGATCAAAGGGACGAATCAACGATGGTCTCGTATCGGGGATATCGTCCTGATTCATGATGAGCGTCCTAGGTTATTTTGGAAGCTTGGGAGGATTATCGATTTGTTCCAGGGCATTGATGGTCTTATAAGGGTTGCTAGAATACGAACTTCGACTGGGGTTACTACTCGCCCAGTCGTAAGGTTATATCCCTTGGAGCAGGATGTAGAACTGCCGGATGATCCTGGCGTCTCTACTGATACCCCTCCGTGGGAGAGTGCTGGTGACAGTGCTCCTCAAGGTGGGGCAGCTGATGATGAGAAGGATGATCCTCCTCAGGCTTCAGGTGGCGCTCGTCCCAAAAGGAGGGCGGCTATGAGTTCCGTGGATCTTTGGAGATCAAAGATCAAACAAGGTGATCTTTGACTTCGATGTCCTTTTTTTGTTCTCTGTATATAGCTCCTGTATATCATTTTTGGTGGCGGGCAATATGTCAGGAATAGGGTAATGATCCCGACAGGTTTAGGTCCAATAGAACATTTGAATTTGGCGGTATCGTATCGCTTGTACGATTTCGGCTGGTTCTTTGTGTATTGTAGTTTATTCTTAAGTTAGGTTAAATATTAACTGTAATGTATAAATATCTACATCAGCTCTAGATGTATTATGAAACCAAGTTATGGGTTATAATTATTATGAGCCGGCAGCCATATGTAATTTCGCGAAGCGATCGGACGCCGGCCCTTCAGTCTCTCAATAAACACCATACAGCCAACATCTCCTCTCCCGGCTCTGACTCAACCCACAGTTCACCATGTGCTACAAATATTAATCTATAACAATATTAACAACAGTCCTACATCACCAGTCCTCTAAGCTAAGTTCATTGTATCGATATTGTATTATGTGAACATTCCTACATGTCATGCAATTGAATTAGCCACGTGTGGGGGACTGGATTACACCCATCGAATACCTCGATGGGAATTATATTATAACTATTTGTTGGGATATTTCATGTACCAGTGATATGTAATTTAACCTCTTTATCTAAATTCCCGACACAAGCGAAGGGCTTTTGCCTACACTTACTTGTATGCTCGCTACCTTATTTTGTTGACCTTTGTGGAGCGCCAGGGTAAGATCAGATACTTGAGATCTGGACTTACCAAGAGAGCCTCCTAGTCACTTAACGTAACATAAGGGAAATCTGTTCAAGGGGAGACAGTAGGCTACGAGCATGCTTGCGCTCTGCCTAGCCTCCTGGTACCTTTTATGCCGCTGCTAGACTTTATTAGTAATAAAGACAGCATTGTGTTTATTAACTTTAACTGTGTATGCTTTAGGAATTATTCACGTATTCTTTTTGCCTAGGTTGATGCTTGGTGCACAACCCAGTATGGCTGTTACTTTGGCTAAGGAAGTACTGTTTTGAGTGTTGATTTTCGGTGTGAGCATCCTGGATTCGAATCCACGGACTGCCACATGTGTTTGTAAATTTCATTAATCGATTTTAGGAGTATAGTTGGTTGTTGGAAGGAACATAATAATTGATATTGGTTCAGGGGTAATTTATCGAGAGGACTTCCCTAGTGGTTAAGGCCTCATTAATTGCTCTTTCCATTCACATATGCATAGCCTACGTGAGTTGCAGTTGGGATGTGTGTACATGCTTAGATTGATATGCAGGATTCGAAGTTGCATAATAAATCGTAGGCAGTGTCCACCATTCTTTAACTGTCTTCGTGGTGCGATGCATAAGGTGTTGATTTTCGGTGAGAGCATCCTGGATTCGAATCCACGGACTGCCACATGTGTTTGTAAATTTCATAATCGATTTTAGGAGTATAGTTGGTTGTTGGAAGGAACATAATAATTGATATTGGTTCAGGGGTAATTTATCGAGAGGACTTCCCTAGTGGTTAAGGCCCCATTAATTGCTCTTTCCATTCACATATGCATAGCCTACGTGAGTTGCAGTTGGGATGTGTGTACATGCTTAGATTGATATGCAGGATTCGAAGTTGCATAATAAATCGTAGGCAGTGTCCACCATTCTTTAACTGTCTTCGTGGTGCGATGCATAAGGTGTTGATTTTCGGTGTGAGCATCCTGGATTCGAATCCACGGACTGCCACATGTGTTTGTAAATTTCATTAATCGATTTTAGGAGTATAGTTGGTTGTTGGAAGGAACATAATAATTAGTGCTGTCACAGAGTTGTTGCACTCCCTTGTTTTATATATATGTATCCTACTTGTTGGTGTATTTAAGATACACGCTTAGGTGTCCTGCCCATGCATTATTTCTGTTCTATATTTGACGAGCATCTTAGAGCATCAGACGTTTTCAGATGATTCCATATCTGTTTGCTGTAGGACCAGACTTCCAGTGTTTTCATAGAGCATTGAAGTGTTTAGTGTTGAGTACAGACTCACACTAAAGTTAACGTAAGCATATACTCCTTTATTAAATCTTGTTATAGTTTATTTAAGCATTGTTATTACTTTAGAGCATTTTATTAACGTAAAGTACTCCTGTTGTGAGTAGGCTTTGCCGTCACCAGATAGCCTTTGTAGAATTGCACTAAAACCCAGTTAATTGATACCCCATTATCCAGTAGATTAACTCTGGAGGGTTTAAGTGTTTTGTTCACCAGCGTAATAGTTCGAGGGTTTGTAATTAGCGTACCGTTGTTGCAGATATAGCCTATCATCTAGTCCATTATTAAGTGCCCTTGTTTATTTCGTAGTGCCGGTCGTAACAAATGGCGACCTTGGCCAGTTAACAAATGGCGACCTTAGACCAATCTATAGTGAACTGAATATTGCATTTTTTTTGGGGAGAAATCTTATTGCCATTTGGGGTTGAATTTATGTCTCGCAGTGTTGGCAGTGGACATTGTTTTGAAGATATATAGAACTTGTTGGAGTTTATTGGTGACCTAGTATTGCACTCAAGAACATCTTCGAATATTTTTTGTGAATAAAGCTATGCGAGAGTTTGGCTACTTTTGTCTTGACTTGAGAATTTTTTTGTTGACTCCATCATGTCACTGGACGGGTCTGAACATAGTGAGGGCACAGTGCGAGAGACAGGCGAGGAGGTGGAGAAGGTGCAGTTGTTAAACGGTGTTCGGGTGGTGAACAATGAGGAGGATGCTCGGATTTTTTTGGAGGAGCCTGTGTCGGCGGACCGGGTGTCGGGGCTGGACCGGTACGGACTGCAGTGTGTAGCCACGGTCTTAGGGTTGTTCGGTACTAGCGGTTTGTCGAAAGGTGAGCTGGTTACCTGTGTGCTCGGTGGGGTGCATGGGGCTTCGGGTGGAGCGGGAGCTGGGGCACCTTCGGCCCAGCCCCCATTCCACTCGACTCCTATCATGGCCCCCCCTCGGGTTCCGGAGCCGAGTACGTTCCCGCAGGCCGATGGCTGCTGGCGGTTGGGTATGCCTCTAGGTGACTCACGGGGTGGGTCCCCGGTAGTAGCACCCCCTCCTCAGGGTTTGTCTTCCGAGATGTTGCTTCAGCTCGAGCTCGCCAAACTTAACCAACAGACTGAGCTCGAGCAGCAGAGAGCTGAGCTCGAGCAGCGAAAGCATGAGTCTGACCTCAAGTATAGGTATCAGGCTGAGTCTGCAAGGTATTGTGCCGATATTGACCTAGAGAAAACTCGTGTAGAGGTGACGAGGAACCGGGTCGTCCAGGGGGGTCGACCCCATGACCAGTACCTGTCGCATCTACTAAAGTTGGTTCCAGTGTTTGATGAGTTAGGAGTTACCGAATTCTTTCTCCTGTTCGAGAAAAAGTGCCAGGAGCACCAATGGCCCGAGGAGAAGTGGGCAGCCCTTGTTTCGTCACGATTGACGGGGAAATCACTCAAGGCGTATGATGCTTTGCCCCTAGATTCCTGCGTGAATTATGAGGCGTTGATAGAGGCTGTCCTGAGGGCATATGAGTTGCAGCCAGAAACCTATAGGCTGAAATTTAGGGCTGTTCCCAAGAGAAAGGAGAGTACTTTCCAGGAACACGCTAGAGAGCTGTCAGATGCATTTGAGAATTGGTTAAGGTCGGAGAAGGCAACTACTTTTGATGCAGTGCAGGAATTAGTGTTGTAGGAGCAATTTTTTAAATGTACTGGCAGTGACTTGACTCTTAATCTGAAAGAATGGCAACCTAAAACTCTGCAGGAGGCGGCTCAGATGGCTGACCTCAGGTTGTCATTGATTCGTGGATGCGGGTCTGCAGAGAGAGCTGAGGCAGGTAACCAGGGGCGTACCAGTCCGCCCCCCCGAATTAAGGACACAACTAATTACCTATTTAAGAGTACTGGTGCCAATTTTCATCCCAAGTCGAAACCCTTCCCGTTAAAGAAAGGCCAGGGCCCTTCCTCACCTCAGAGGAAGTCCAAGAGTGAAGTGGAGTTTTTCAAGTGTCATGAGAAGGGGCATATTGCGCGCTTATGTCCGAGCACACCGCCTACAGCAGTGGTGTCACTAGTACAAAGGAGTACAAAGGAAATCAAGCAACAACAGATCTAGTGACCCTTCTAGGCTGCTTGTCCTCCAAAACACTGAGGATCAAGTGTCCAAACAGTGGTTTAGAGTGGGTAAGGGAACATTGGAAAGGGAACTACTGCCCAGGAACTAATGTCCATGGCAGGATTAGGAAGTTAGTAGGGGACAGAGGGGTTAGTAACTGAGGGGGGGATAAAATAAAGTTATTCATTTACAAACGCAGTCAGTCGCGGGTTTGATGCGAGATATTTGTCTAAGCGGAGTTTAAATGAATCAACGGTGCTGCATTCTATAACATCTCGGGGAAGCCCATTCCACAAGTTGACAACTCGATTGAAGAAGAAATTCTTAGATTCGTGTGAGTTAAAAGATTTACCAATAATTTTTCAACCGTTTCCCCGCGTGTAATTAGATTGGTCGATAGTGAAGTACTTACTACAGTTCATATTGTCGATGCCTTTGATGATTTTGAACACTTGAATTAAGTCACCTCTTAATCTGCGCTGGGTTAAAGGAAATAGATTTAATTCTCTAAGATGCTCTTCGTATGGTTTGTTCTTTAGGCTAGGTATCATTTTGGTAACTCTACATTGAACTCGTTCTAGCTTGTTTATATCTTTTTGGTAATAAGGGCACCAGGATTGAACGCAGTAGGGTTAAATTCTTAAGCTGAGTGCCATTCATCGAATAGTTTGCTTTCTCATTTAGGTATCCGATATGTAGTACTTTACATTTATCCGCATTGAAACTCATTTGCCAAATTTGGGCCCAACATGACAATTTATCTAAATTGTGTTGCATATCGTCAACTTGTTCTTTTGAGAGTACGCTATTTGCAATTTTTGTATCGTCAGCAAATTTTGAGATTGTACAGGTGAGACCCTCATCTATGTCGTTAATGTAAATTAGAAAGATAATTGGTCCTAGTACCGATCCCTGGGGTACCCCTGCTACTTACATTGGTCCATTTAGATGCCTTACCGTTTATGACTACTCTTTGCTTTCTGTCGCTGAGCCAATTTTCTATCCATTTCAACACACCGTCTTGTATTCCATGCGCTTTTAGTTTTAGCAGTAAACGTTTGTGGGGAACTTTGTCAAAGGCCTTTTGAAAATCAAGGTATATAATATCTACAGCTTTACTCTCATCGTAGAGGTTGAGGATATCGTGGAAGAAGTCTAAGAGGTTTGTTAAACAGGAACGTTTTTTTACAAAAGCCGTGTTGAGTATCTTTAAGTAAGTTATTTGCCTCTAAGTGATTTACGAGTCTGTCTTTTATGACCGTTTCTAGCATTTTACATACAATTGAGGTTAAGCTAATTGGACGATAGTTACTGGGTAGGGATTTTGCTGGCTAGCTTCCACTGATCAGGCATAGTCCCAGACTTCAAGGATTCATTGAATAGCAATGTCAGTGGTTTGGAGAGCTCATCCTTAGCTTCCTTTAGAACTCTAGGCGAGATTGTATCAGGTCCAGGCGTTTTATTTACCTTGAGTTTATCTAAACAATTCTATACTTCTCTCTCTGTAACGGGATATTGCTTAGAACATCTGAATTATCAATCTGAATCGGCGAGGGTGTAGGGATATCACTGAGGTCTTCGGTTGTAAAAACAGATGCAAAGAAGGTATTGAGGGCATTACTCATTTGTACTTCGTCTTTGGTGTATTCTTCATTTTCATAGTGAGCAACATCGGTGTGTCTTTAAGGTCTTCCGCGTTTGCCCGGGGTAATATGTCGGTTGCGAAGTCGCAGTCGGTGCAGAAGCAGCAGGAGGGCTCGTCACCCGTCCGAGATGCTTTTTGTGGTCATAGGGGGCACGCCACTGTGAGGTGGGCTGGTGTGGAGCATAGGCTTGAGTTGCTGCGTGATACGGGCGCTTCCCAGACACTTATTAAGAACTTCACTGGCAAGCCTATTAACGCGGCTCGGGTTGTGGTGGTTCAAGGTATCAATGCAACGCGGTCTTACCCGCTGGTCAGAGTGGAGCTTGAGGTGGACGGTGTGACACGGAAGTTGGATGTGGGTGTTGTGGAGAAATTGCCAGTTGAGGGGGTCGACCTCCTTCTTGGTAACGACTTTGCGGTGCTCACTTCCGAGGTTCCACCTTTAGTCGTTGCCGAGAGGGCGGCCAACACGAGTAGGGAGGAGCAAGAGGGGCTCGAGAGATTTCAGTCCGCTCAGGTGTCACAGCCTAGTACCCAAGTTTCAGACCAGCGGAGGAAGGGTCGGAAGGAGAAAGTCAAGGCTGGTCGGTTTGAGAGTTTGGCCCCAGCGACACTACTTGGTGACTCGGTACTTGCACCAAATGTGAGCTCCGGAGTGGCCCCAGAACCTGTCCCCCTTAGTGACATGGTAGGGCGTGATGGCACTCCGCGACAGAGTAGTTCCCAGGGGCAACTAGAAGATCTTAGTCTTGAGAGTTGTGGGAACGGGGCTATTGAACTCGATGAGGACGGGGAAGCATGTCATGTGAACCTGTTAGAGGAGTTTGTGAGGCAACCACATGAGCAGCCTACTGTCCCTGTGTTGGTCTGCAGCGGCCAAGGTGGAGAAGGAGAGGGGGGCAGTGAGGCACAGGTGGTGAGAAGTTGGGATTGTCATGTCACGGCGGAGCAGTGGGCGGGGGACATGAGTCAGGTATCTGTGTAAGCGCTTGAGCACCTGCCTGATCAGCAGCGTGCAGCGATCCAGCCCCTGCTCGGTTCATACCCCACTGTTTGTGCCTAGCACCCAGGCCTCACAACTCATGCGGTGCACGATGTTCCGCTGGCAGGTCACTTGAGTGTTAGAAAACTGTTGGCATCGTTGTTTCAGTGGTTCAAGGTGGGCGACGAGGCTTTGGCATGGTTGTCAGGTCAGGGTCGACCCATGGCTGCTAAGGGTGGTGGTCAGAATCAGGACATTGAGCAGGTTGGTGAGGTTGGCTGTGGAGTGGATGCGCCCGGTCGTCGCATAGCCTCCCAATGCTGCTCTAGTCGAAAGCAACAGCCCTACCATAGACCGACTGTATCTGGCCGTGGCGCTGAAGGCGGTGATGCTGCGCCGGCATGTGTAGTCGCAAGGAATGCGGGGGTGCGCATGTACGGTATCGGCGGGGAAGCCTTAGCAATTATGAACTATGGGAGGGACTGCACAGGTGGTACAGATTGTCCCTCTCATGACCTGGCTGTTCTAGGGACAAAGGTCGAGAAGGAGGGAGACTATAGTGTAG
Organism: Paralithodes platypus; assembly: GCA_032716605.1. NCBI lineage: Eukaryota > Metazoa > Arthropoda > Malacostraca > Decapoda > Lithodidae > Paralithodes > Paralithodes platypus. The sequence continues at coordinate 62,665,040 of CM064575.1, read as the reverse complement.
AAACTATGGTCCCAGCAGGGTTGTGGGAGGGCACTAGGCATGTTGTTCTTCGAGATAAGTTGCAACCTCTTGTTCCTAAGCGCCAAGAGAAGTTGTTTACTAGGCTGTGGCAGTACGTCCGCATGTTTGTTGATTCTCCAGGCCTGATGTACGGGGTAGAACCCGACATGGAGGCTGGAGACAGTGCAAGGCTCAAATTGGCTCCCTACCGTATAAATCCTGCTCGACAGCCTGTCGTGAAAGCAGAGCTGGACTACATGTTGGAGAAGGGTCTGAGGGATAAGGGATATCGTGAGTGGTCATTGCCAGTAACTTTGCAACTTGAGTTAAGTGGCAAGATCCGTGTTTGTGTTGTTTGCAAGAGTGTTGGTGCAGCATGCCTGACAGACGCCTATACCTTACCCAGAGTTGACGACCCCATAGACCGCATCGGGGCTGCCTCGTTTATCACTAAGGTGGAAATAGTGAAAGGTTATTGTGACGCTCACCGCTTCCCCCAGAACCGCATGGCTTACTCGCTAGGACTCGCCGGGGCAGAGAATATAGCGACAGTCTACCTATCATTGTGTACTTTCCTTCTCGAGAAAGCTTGTGTTGCAGACAGTTCAGAACTGTTCTTTATTTTCGTCTGTCACAATCCTTTCTATTTTATTTAGTCAATTGAAAGTATTGTGTTAAGTAGTTGAATGATGGGAAGGCGAGCGGGAGAGAGAGAGAGAGAGAGAGAGACCAGGTGGTGTGACTTGGTGGTGAGTGTGGCGCATGGCTGGCCCCCTTACATAGGCCTCGCGGGATTCGTTGCCTCCTGCCTAACACTGCCTACTAGGCGGCTGCTTTCTGGGCGACTGTCGCACGCCCTCGTGCCATTCCTGCGAACTGGGACTCCAGCCAGCAGGTCTATGGAAATATCCTTGTCAGATCCTTCCCAGACAGCATACTCTAAGCATCTCCCATGAACTGTTCCACACTCTTGTCTTAGAATCTTTCTCTCCTACTGCCTCTATCATTTCCACTACTTCTCACCTTTTATTAATATCAATCCCCCTCTGGTTCTCTGCATCCACACCTTGAATTGGTGGCCAGATTGTATTATATGCTGGATCTCACATTTCTTATGTACTAGCCTAAGGTTGAAGATAGTCGTTGTCTTTTTGGGAGATTGTATTGCTCGGACTGTCTCCATCAATCACTAATGTTTCTACAGGGTTAAATAATGCTAGACTAGGGATCAGCTACCTTGTTGTTGGTGTTTTCACTGTGTGTAGGCTACTTTTGAGCTACAGGACACTACGGATTCTGTGGGTTACCTGGGTGGATCTTTTGTCTGTGTACCTTGGAGTTTAGACTGTGTAGTGCGTGAGGGTTGCTTGCCTAATCCACCCAACACTGTTCTAACTCTATTTGCTTTTACTTTTGAGGGTCGCCAGGAGGATACTTGATACTTGTGATCGAGAATCCTCAAGAGAGCACCCCTTCATATTAATGTAATCATGCCGCACAGACCCAAGGTCCACACTAGGCTAGGAGCTGCCTTGCTCCACCAGAATTCTGTACCTTTGCGCATCCCAGCTAGACTTTATTAACCCGGGTAGACATTAGCTGGATTAGATCATATACTCTTTTATGCATACCCATTATTTCTACACAAGCATTTTGAGGTCTAGGTTGCTGTAGAGAGACACAACCAGCATAGACCGGTTTTGTTAATAGAGTACTACTTTTTCGTGGCGAGCATTATTACTGTTGCACCGCTTATAATATTCTTGTGTCCAATAACATTATAGGTCCAGCCTTTTTGTGTATTTAGCCTACACGTGCATTGTCCTACCTCCTGCTATTTTATGGTTCCATTTCCGATACGTTCTTCTTAGTAGCATCCGACATTCAGAAGATTCCTTGTTCGGTGCTTGAGGACTTTACAACACTTTCTTTCATAAAGGAGTGACAGATATTATTGATTAAAGTAACGTTAAGTAAACCTTCTTCTTGTTTGCATTAGATCACTCTTGTGATTTAATTAAGTTAACTATCTTTTCCTTGTGTACCATAACTAAGCAACCATATGTTATAGGTAATAGGGTGTTTCAGAGAACATCAGCCTATAGTAGAAACACATAGATACTGAGAGTTAAGATACCCCGCTATCGCAGATATAACTCTGGAGGGTATATGTGTTCTTTGTTCGACGGGATTATATATCAGGGGTTGGATCTAGCGTTTCCGTTGTTGTATTTATGCCAGTCTAGTCCAATGTATAAGAGCCACTGATTTATACGAGACCCGTTCGTAACATTATTGGCAGGTCCCGTTGCCGGAGAGAGCGAAGAGAAGTGCCAGTCTTGTGATGGACTGGGCAGTTTATCAGTGTCAGGTGTTGTTTTGCTGCCGGAACACAAGTTGGATGTGTGGCATGTTAAGGGCACTGATAATGTTCTGGCTGATTGTTTGTCACGGGAGGGTATGTCTTAAGGAGCACCCTCGCCGTTCAGTCAGTGTTTGTTTGAGAGTGGAGAAAAATTAGGCTTGCCCCTGTAGTGCAAAGCCGCCAAAAACACTATTAATAATAATACAAAAACCTCACATAAAACTCTTTCTTTTGATAGTATATAAGTGCAGTATGTTACAGCAAGAATCTAAGACATTCTAAGTTTTGTCTTAGTAGGATAGGCTTGTTGTAGCTTGCTCGTTGAGCGTAATATTGTCAAGTGATACTATTATTTTTGGGGAAGTGTTGTGTAGATTTTGTTTATATAATGAAGTGTTTTCTGTTTGTGATTGTGCCTTGTTTTCACAACTTGGGGGAGTAGCTGGGTGAGGCGGGGTTGATGAGCATTCTGTCTGGTCAGATGTGGCGTTTACCTGAGGTTAAAACGTCCCACATCTTGGGCGGGGTGTTACGCTGGCCAGCTTGCCAGAATGTGCTCGTACTCGCTAGCGCTCGTCAGGGCAGTGAAATGGGCTATAATAATCGTAGAACGATGTTCTTTCTTTCCTAGTATTCATGTTGTCACAGACAGATCAGTGGTGGTCTTTATTCTTGTCTGTGACACTTGGAAGTATTTTATATCAGTGATAGAGTATAAGATGTGTAGTGTGAAGTTAAGGGGAGAGAGAACGAAGGAGGCAGCGAGGTTGTATTATGTGCGTGTGTATGTACGTGTGCCTTCCTCGCTCGGGCGGGGGTTCCCACGCTCTTGATTGGCCGGCAGGCCTGGCGCGTCATAGGATGCCTGCTTTTCATGACGTAGTTGTCTGTGATTGGGTGCCACTGTCCTAGTGTTGGTGCTGGGGGGCTCCTGCCCGCGTGTCTCCTTAGAGCTTGGCATGGTGTGCTTGGTCCTAGACGTCCCTTGCAATCTGTCCCCAATCTAACCCCCTGTACTACTGTTTCTCTCTCTGAACTTCTCCTTTTCCATTACTTCCCATCTTTATTCAATTACTTATCCCTTCTGGTTCTGCATACGACTTCCATAGTCGGCCAGTCGTATTACCAGCACCAGTTCTCACATATATGTTTTGCACTAGCTTTAGGGATTATTAGTCATAGTCACATGGAGTCATATTATCATTGGGTGCTTCTAATTATTGAGTTGTTCTTTGTTACTATTTAATGCTAGTCAGTGGAGGGTATCTTTAGTCGTTGTCTGAGTTATGTACATGGCAAGTCAGAGCCTGTACGACTTCGACAGAGCTAGGTGCCTGTAACCCTTGTGCATATTTTTCCTTTGCGAGTGTAGCAGTATACAAGCGAAGGGCTTTTGCCTACACTTACTTGTATGCTCGCTACCTCATTTTGTTGACCTTTGTGGAGCGCCAGGGTAAGACCAGATACTTGAGATCTGGACTTACCAAGAGAGCCTCCTAGTCACTTAACGTAACATAAGGGAAATCTGTTCAAGGGAAGGGGAGACAGTAGGCTACGAGCATGCTTGCGCTCTGCGTAGCCTCCTGGTACCTTTTATGCCGCTGCTAGACTTTATTAGTAATAAAGACAGCATTGTGTTTATTAACTTTAACTGTGTATGCTTTAGGAATTATTCACGTATTCTTTTTGCCTAGGTTGATGCTTGGTTCACAACCCATTATGGTTGTTACTTTGGGTAAGGAAGTACTGTTTTGAGTGGCTATTATTAGTGCTGTCACAGAGTTGTTGCACTCCCTTGTTTTATATATATGTATCCTACTTGTTGGTGTATTTAAGATACACGCTTAGGTGTCCTGCCCCTGCATTATTTCTGTTCTATATATGACGAGCATCTTAGAGTATCAGACGTTTTCAGAAGATTCCATATCTGTTTGCTGTAGGACCAGACTTCCAGTGTTTTCATAGAGCATTGAAGAGTTTAGTGTTGAGTACAGACTCACACTAAAGTTAACGTAAGCATATACTCCTTTATTAAATCTTGTTATAGTTTATTTAAGCATTGTTATTACTTGAGAGCATTTTATTAATGTAAAGTACTCCTGTTGTGAGTAGGCTTTGCCGTCACCGGAAAGCCTTTGTAGAAGTGCACTAAAACCCAGTTAATTGATACCCCGTTATCCAGTAGATTAACTCTGGAGGGTTTAAGTGTTTTTTTCACCGGCGTAATAGTTCGAGGGTTTGGAATTAGCGTACCGTTGTTGCAGATATAGCCTATCATCTAGTCCATTATTAAGTGCCCTTGTTTATTTCATAGTGCCGGTCGTAACATCATCAAAAGCGGGAACGAGTTTCAGGCTACGAGACAACTTTAACTCGCTAGATTCCTCCCTGTGTACTGTGCCGACTTGTCCCCTTGTGTACCTACCCCCGTCTACCTCAACTTTGGTTTTTTGTAACTCTATTGTCATTCTCTGTGTTTCTAACCTCTCCTTCATCTCTCTCTCTTCTCTTTTCTCCTGCATTTCCAATTTCTTCAATTCTAGTTGTACTAGAGCATCACTTGATAGCCCTACCGGGGAAAAAGTAGGGGTGGTGTAGGAACATAAGCGGGACGGTAACGTGGCTGAATCGTAGAAAATACGGCTGGGATAAATGGGGGGGGTGGAGGTGTAACCTGGTTCTGTGCCGCCCAGCCAGCGGCAGGAGTGGAGTGAAAAGGATGAAAATGGGGTTGAGTAAGTTGGGGCACACCAGGGAGCACATCAGGCAACAACGGGGGAACAACAGTAGGACATGTAAACTGGGAAGACGTTATGCTCTCATTAAAAGGATTGGGTGTGCGCGGGGAGAGCGTGCAGGTGTGATATACCCTCCTGCCGGCACAGTTGTTGGCTCAGTCTCCTCTCGAACATCATAATAATACTGCCATATATACTGCTGACATGCTTCCCCTGTGGTAAGAAGAGACCCCTCTACTCCCAACACTGATGCTATCAACCTCAATTCCTCTACCCTTCTCAACTGCATCTGTGCCCATTCTGGAGAACTCCCAAGGAACACTCTCGCATCCTCCTCACTGGTCATATGCAACGGCACGACACTCTCCCCCTCCTCTCTTGCTTGTTGTTCAGACATAGTAAAATAAAATGCTAGACACCAATTCTAAAAAAAAATCCTCTGATCAAAATAAATCTTATTAATACTGCTGGTACTATTCTGATTATCCTAGGCAAGGTTGCCACTGTTACGAATCTGGACCTCAGTTGCTTAGAGACGGTATACGCAAATAATTACTAATGGAAATGCACCTTGTCTCTCTACCAAACAACACCTCGACGCAACAGGTAAGAGCACTTTGAACGCTTCCAGGCTCTTCTCAGGGCTTAAGGTGCACACTGCCGTGCTCCTATTCTGAATAATAAGTAGAGCAGAAATAATCATGTAACTTACTAGCTTCGAGAACTCGAAACCAACACCGGGATTAGCAATGCTGAGTTGGATAATCAAAATAGTTAAATACATAGGCTACCAGCAGACATCAAAGCAACAAGAGTGCAGGTGTACTTCGAGCAGAACAGGCTATGCATGCCCTAGACAGTACTAAACCGTGCGCAAACCAGCCAACGGTAATCCACTCTCAACCCAAGAGAGTTGCACATAATAATATTGCATACATATAATGAACTAACAATACATGTAGGTAGTAGGGGTAGGCAGCCCCGCCCAGGGAAGTACTACCGCCAAGGTTTCGGGAGACTCAGGGAATAGCCTGAATTCCATTTTCTCTCCCAGGCCTTGGTAGCTGGATACATATCTTTCTGCTTCACACATCAGGGGTATCAGGAAAACCCTCTTTATATAACATACACATCCAACTTCACGACTTGCCCTACATTGCTGTCCTCTATCCATAAAACACTACTCTTCCCACTACATATCATACATGTAACACCATACACCTTGCCCAATAAACATGGCAGTACAATTGTTAAGAGCAAACCTGGTGGTCCCTCGGATATCCACCCCCGGCAGTGTTGGGTCATTGACACAGGGCCCTCCCGGTCGTCATCATGCGACTGTGTCAAGAGCATTGCAACGTCCCAAAGCTGCTCGTCGGTGCAGCTTTTTCTTTAGCAATATAAGGGGACTTCACTCTAACATCAATTCTGTACACCAATTTCTTCAAGCAGAATCCCCTACTCTCCTTTTTTTGACAGAGACTCAAGTAACATCCACATCTGACACGTCTAGATTTAATTTTCCAGGTTATCAACTGCTCCAAAATTTCAGACCTAAAGGAGGTGTATGTTGCTTCGCAAAATCTGAAATTGCCCTGGAGGAGGTTACTAGTTTCAATTGTCCCTATTTTGATTATTCTATATACAAATTAATTTCTGCTGGTAAATTTAAATACATATGTTGCATCTACCGTTCCCCAAATACTCCTCCAGAGCAAAGTCTTTTTGATTCTCTGTCCTCACAACTCAGTGTCCTCAACTTCAATGCTTCTTCTGAAATCACTGTGTTGGGTGATTTTAATGTCCATAATGTTGAATGGCTCACTTATTCAGCCAGGACTGATGATGCTGGTCTTGAATGTGAGCTATTTGCAGACTCATTTAATCTCACTCAACTAGTCAACCAACCCACCCGTGTACCAGATAATCCTAATCATAATTCCCACCTACTGGACTTATTTTTAACAACCAATTCAGAAAATTATGATGTTACAGTGAGGTCCCCGCTTGGATCTTCTGATCACTGTCTGATACAGGCCACCTGTCTATCACCTACCACACCTTCCCACTCTGAACCTGTTTTGGTGACTAAATGGCATTACGATAGGGCAGACTGGGAGGGTCTTCAAGGTTTTTATTGATATTCCCTGGACCTCTTTATTTTCTAATGATGCACACTCCACCTTGAGCCACATACAAGATTTTGTAAATATTGGAATGGAAACTTTTATTCCTCATCAAAAGTACAGTCAAAGATCTAATTCACCTAAATGGTTTGACCATAATTGTGCTAGAGTAACTGAACAAAAAGCAATAGCCTACAATGCATACACAAGATAAAAAACACATGAAGCCTTTAATTACTTTAGAAACATCAGAAATCATGCCAAAACTGTATTAAACCTAACTAAATCAAACTTTCTCCACAAGCAGGCAAATAAACTTCTAAATAATCCAAATGATAACAAAATATTTTGGTCTACTCTTAACTCATTTAAATCCAACTTCACTACTGCTTCATCCATTCCACCATTAAAATCTCTGACTGGCAATCTTGTAAGTGACCCACGAGGTAAAGCTAACCTTCTTGCGGATATTTTCTCCACCAACTCAACCTTAGATAGATAGAAGATGTCCCTGTACTTAATTTTAATTCGCCTGAAATTTCCTCACTTAAGATCCACACCAGACATGTCAAAACTATTTTGCAGAATCTCTCGGTAGATAAGGCTCCTGGTCCAGATGAAATTCCTCCAATAGTACTTAAGAATTGCTCCTTGGTGCTCGCTCCTGTATTGGCAAAAAATTTTCCGTCTGTGTACTCATACCTCATGCTTCCCAGTACCCTGGAAAGAAGCAAACATCCATCCAGTTCCTAAAAAAGGTGCCTCTTCAGATCCATCAAACTACAGACCAATAGCTATAACTTCCACTCTTGGTAAAGTCTTTGAAATTATATTAAATAATCACATAATTAAGCATCTTGAGAATAATAAATTAATCAGTGATAGGCAATATGGTTTTAGACGATGTCGATCAACTGCAGACATGCTTTGCCTTCTTACGCATCAAATCAACCAAGCTACAGACCAACATGGTGAAACACATACAATAGCACTGGATATATCAAAGGCATTTGATAGAGTCTGGCATCAATCCTTATTGTCGAAGATGTCACACTACGGCCTTGCATCATTAGTTCCACTAATTTCTTCTTATCTTCATAACAGAAAAATATGTGTAATGGTAGATGGCCTTTATTCTTAATTTCACTCAATAAATGCTGGTGTTCCCCAGGGATCAGTTTTGGCCCCAATTCTGTTCCTCATTCATATCAATGATCTCATATCTACCACTCATAATCCAATACATTCCTACGCAGATGACTCAACACTCCACAGTTCCTTCACATTTACCAATTCTGTCACCCAACCCGATCTTATAAATTCAAAAATAAACACTGCAATTTCTCTGAACCAGGACCTTTCTAGAATTAATGGATGGGGACAAAATAATCTAGTTTCCTTTAATGCACAGAAAACCAAGTACATTCAATTTTCTAACCGACAGAATCTCACTGACTCCCATATATTTTTTAATGATGTAAATATTCCCACTTCCCCTAGTATTGACATTCTCGGTGTAACATTAACTACTAACTTGAGCTGGACACATTATGTTAGAAGCATTGCTAAGAATGCCTCTAAAAAACTGGGACTCCTGTACAGAGTTCGAGAATTCTTCACTGACGAGCAGTTGGCCGTAATATATAAAAGTCATGTGCGTTCTCAGATGGATTACTGTTCACCTCTGTGGGGTGGAAGTGGAGTGGTTGCATTGAGGCAGTTGGACAAAATTCAAAATAAAGCTATTAGATTAATCAATAACCCTGCAATCACACAGGACCTTCCTACATTATCCATACGAAGAAACGTTGCATCCCTTGCATTATTCTACAGATATTTTCACAGCAATTGTTCCGAGGAACTTGCTTCAATTGTGCCGCCTCTCCACATCTTTCCCCGTAGAACTAGGGCAGCTGAGAGCGCCCATGAATTTACACTTTCTCCTCCACAATGCAGAACTTCTGCTTATCAGAATTCATTTATCCCCAGAGCTACTACTCTTTGGAATTCACTTCCCTCGAATTGCTTTCCACAAACTTACAATCTACAAATGTTTAAATCCAGTTGTTACAAACATTTTATGAATGGAGGATGCCTTTAGGCACATGGACCTTTTTGTTTTATCTGTGTTTTTCCTTCCTCCGTTCATTGTCTCTTAAAAAAAAATAAAAAAAAAATAAGGCAGTGTCCTAATATGACTACTAACTGTTACGACCGGGACTCGTATAAAACAAGGGCTCTTAAAAATTGGACTAGAAAGGCACACAGCCACAACGGTAACACTAGATCCAACCCTCGAACTTATAATGCTGGCGCACAAAAACACCTATACCCTCCAGAGTTAAATCTGCGATAGCGGGGTATCCTCTAACTCAGTATAAATGCACTACTACTACAGGCTGATGATCTCTGATACAGCCTGATCACAACAACATACAATTACATTAATAATGTATACAAGGAAAAAGATAGAGAGCTTAATTACATAACTGGAATGATTTAATGCAAACAAGAAGAAGGTATAATTAAAGTTACTCTAAACAATAATAAACTGTCACTCCTATATTAAAGAAAGTGAATGAAAGTCCTAAAGCATCGAACAGGAATCTTCTGAAGAAAGTCTGATGCTGCTTAAGATGATCGAATCGGATTTTGAACTGTTATATAAAGAAGGAACAAGATATGACAAGTGTAGGGACATAGAGTGTTAACTGGCACGGGAATAACGATAAATGCACAATAGTATTATCTCCAACAACAAAAGAAGTACTTCCTCAGGCAACGCAAAAGCCTGCTCGGGTTGTGCAACTCAACAACAACCAAGGCTTACAATCAACGTGAATAAAAATGCTGCATACATAACATAAGAGTTTATAATCCTAATCGGGTGTCTGCTAGGCGAATAAAGTCTAGCTGGGATGTCGTAGGCTAGGAAACAATGGCTGAGCAAGCGGCTCGTAGCCTAGCGAGGTCCTTAAGACTGTGCGGCCAAATTACGTTAAATGACGGGGTGCTCTCTTGAGAGATCCAGATCGCTGGTAACTGGTTCTCTCCTGGCGACCCTCTCAAAGTCAAAGCAAAATGAGTTAGCACAGTGTTGGGTGGCAGAGGCAAAAGCACTCACTCGCAACACAGTGCTAAACTCACAAGGTACACAGTCAGAAAGACAACCTAGGCTTCCTACGTATCCGTTGCGATTGTACAAGTTCAACAAAACCTGGTACACATCGGAAATCCCAACATCAATAGCCTCACCCCATTCTAGCATTAAATAGCCCAGCAGACAACCAAGAAATAGGTAGGGAGACACCGCGAGTGTGTCGAACCTCTACAGACAAAATGTTAACCCCTCCAAAATGTCTAACTAAACATGAAATATCTGAGAGCTTCAGCATATAATACGATGGCCGATATATGAAATCGTGCAGAACCAAAGGGGAGTTATGATGTTAAATAGATTAGAAGAATAAGAGGTAAGAAGTTGAGAGAGAGAGAAAGTGTTCTATAGGTGGAAGTCGGGGACAGGTGGCAAGGGAGGTGTGAAGGGTATGCTGGTCAAGCAAGCTCTGAGCAAGGAAGGCACAAAGGCAGCAGGGAGTGCGGGGGGACTACCTCCTGCAGCGGCAGGAGGGCGGCAAGGCGGCCAGCCACTCAGAGGGCCCGGCCGTGGGATGACGTCACCGAGACAACACGTAACACTACGCGTACTACCCTCTGCCTCCTGCACTTACTCACTCACAATCTCTAGCTGTATCATTCAGTCTTATACATAAAATTTATAACTGATGATATAAAATATAATGCCTTGTCACAGACGAAAATAAAGACCACTTCTATTCTGCCTGTGACATGACCATTCACAAGAAAGTACAACATTGTAGATAGACTGTAGCCAAATTCATTGCCCTGGCGAGTGCTAGTGGCTACCGGGAGGCGATTCTGCCAACGCTGGTAGGCGTCACATAACCTCGGGGTGATCTTAGTGGAAACAAGTTGCCCTGACCACCTATAATATCACACCAATATATCCTGCTTCAACCTGGGCCCCCCAGTGAGTTACCGCCCAAAACAATGAACTCTTAGAGTCCACCTCCCACACTCACTTAACTATGGGGGTGGGGGGGGTGCAGACTGAAGCTGGATTCCTAATTAATATTAAGCACTCCGTTGCCTCAGTTCGAAACCCGAGATAGGGAACAAACAATTGCTGGGGCAGAACCATCAAGGTTGTTACCGGGTCCTCATCCTAAGCACAAACACGGGAAAAATATGTAGGGGTTATGGATGTGTGTGTGTGTGGACTGTCTATGGGATTAACGTTGCTTATTAGTAAGGACCCCATCAAGCCTCCCAGCTCTTCCCTATCACAGATTCCGACATAGCCACCGGAGGTACAGAATATATAAAAAAAAGGAAAATATAATAAAATGCTGATCAGAGGAAAAGGACAATTAAAAGGAGAAATGTATGTCTAGGATTCTCTGTTAATTACGTTACGTTACTATTATGCAAGCAAGGACAAACAAAAGGGGCAGACTGATGGGTCACAAGAGAGAGAGGACACCAACTACCTAGTCTGGCCGCCAACGAGAGAATAGCGAGGCATGGCCCTGGCGTGGCTAGCGGGAGCCAAGCTCAAACTAAGGGGGTTGCAATATATCACCACACGATATGATAACACTAAGACACTTCTCCAGAATAACTTATACTAACGTATTCCTGTGTTAACATATTGACTAAAACAGCATGGCAGATAAAATAAAGTACATCTTTATATTGTAACACAACTGAACTTGCAATGATCACATAATTAATTAAACTTGTGTTGCTTAGCAACATTGCCCCCCCCCCCGCGAGACTGGAGCAACATTCCTTCCTACCCTTACCTAGGCACCGCTAGCTAGCAAATTACAGCGTTGCCACTAAAACAAAACTTCATATACGAAACTAGTAACACTCTATTGGCTCATTCTACACAAATGTTTATTGAGACAAAAATGCTTAGAAGTACGGCAAAACTAGTCATGTGTAATTGGAAGGGTATCGGAGTGAAATTCACAATACCAGGTCTTTCTAATAGACTTGGCACAGCTGCTTTAATAAATCTGGCGCCAGTCAAGTCTAGCTACTCGTAAAAGACCCTGGTCATTGTGACAATATATATATATATATATACCAGTATATATATATTTTCCTCGCTGCCAGTGTTTATCTTCTTATTAGCCTAATTCACTCTATGGGCAGAAGGCCGTAAGCACCAACAAATAGTTTGGTACATATTCCATAACGAAGGCTGAAAAATCAGTGTTTTAGAAGAAAAAAATTGGTGCTTACGACCTTCTGTCGCTGGACGCATCTAAGGCGTTCGACGGCAGAAGGTTGTAAGCACCAAGAAAATGTCTAAAGCAGTTATTGTTCAGCCTTCGTTATGGAAAATGTATCAACTTTGTTTTTGGTGCTTAATTAACCCCAAACTATCGGCGAGACACATAAGTCGAGTTAAATAAAGCTGGACTATGTGGCGGTGCTCGACATATATCGTGTGGCAATTTCAGCACGTAATGTTGCTGAGAGAGAGAGACAAGTGGTGGCAGGAGAGTAGCGAGCGTATGACTGCTCCAGACCACCGCGGCGAACCTACTGACACGAATCCCACCTACTCCCTCCCTCTCTCACTCGCTATATACGGAATTGTATGGGGAAAGTGCCTAATTACATGCTTTTTGCACTCGCGTTGCACGGTTATTGCAAGAAAACTAGCCATCATAAAAGGATCGTTATGGTGTCATTCGAAAGCTCTGTTTATGCCCTTTCAGGGATAGATACTTGTTTTACGTTCTGGGTCTTATTTAGGCATGAAAATGATCACGTAAACAGCCCTATTTTGGCTAAAAACACCCCGCTGGGTGGTACATATAAATAAACCGCATATGCCGCTCATAAGGTGTTAAGGCCTTCTGCCGACAGACACCTCATATTGCTTTCTAGTTTCCTATAAAAAGCAGTAAACTATTAACAAAATACTTTCTAATTGAATACATATTCAATTAGTATAAGCAATGTATGTGTACATTACTGATTTGATAGATAAGACCCTGGGATTGTATGTATTAAATTACTGTAGGTGAAAGCAATAATAAGATGCCTTTATAGTCACACCTCAAAATACTTAATGAAGTAATATTATATGTTGATGCCCAAACATTTAGTTTACACTGGTCATTAAAGTCACACCTCAAAATACTTAATGAAGTAAAATTAAATGTTAATGCCCAAACATTAAGTTATGCTGGTCATTGCTGTGTGGTAAAAATAAAAACTAGTACTAATTACTAGTGTAATAATGTTTGTGTCTTTGTAGTTTTATATACCTGACTAACCTATACAATTAAGAAGCTGGCACTGGATTTGAAGACTTGTAGTTTGTAGGTTTCTTTCAGGTTTCCTTGTTGATAGTAGAAAGTTGAAATAGTTGGCTGCAATCCCGTGGAGTTGATGGTTTACTCCGTCTTGTGAGTCACACCTCTGACGTCACCACTCGACACGTCATACCCCAGCAACGTGACACTGCTCGTGTGTCACCCTTTTAGCTCAGTCCACGTTGATGACGTCCTCCACTGGGGTGGGGGTTTTGTGCGGGAGAAGGGTTGAGTGGTGATGGTGGAGCGTTTGGTGGTAATGGTGGAGTGTTTGGTGGTGATGGGGGAGGTTGTTGTTGCGTGCGGGAAGAAGGAGTGTCCTGTCAGCTCATTAATTTGCTAGCTGGGTAGACTAAATAACTTCTTCACACTTTCACAGACGGTAACACTAATTCACTTTCTCTTATTTGTCTTTATAGTTTCCTTTAGCACTGTTTATTTTCTTTTATGTCTTAGTTGCTTAACTGCTTTAATAATGTTTGTTTCACTGTCGCTTCGGAGGCTATTTTATTTATTTTGTTTTCTTTATAGGCCAAAACGTATCCCACCGCTGCCACCACTCATGTAGCGGGCTGTTTCAGGCTGTCTATTTCTGATTCTTACCTCTTTGTTATTTCCTTGCAATGTTTGTAGGTTCGGCGATGGCTGTAAACATGTTAATTAGGAAATATGAGTTTGAGGTTTCTTTAACTCGGCAAGCGCGATAGGCCTCACGGAAGGCTTCCTATAGGGAACGCGATAGGCCTCACGGAAGCAGGACCATAAAAAAAGCCTTCCATAAAAAAAAAGGGCCTATCAAAACAAAGGAATTTGTCTCTAGGTGAGATAATTCCCCTCCAGTACTCATCCATGTAAATCTCACCCACCCCCCTCCCCTCCTTCCCACCTTATTCCCCCCTCCCTACCCTCCTCAATTATCACCTATTTTCCTCTTATTATCATCATTTATCGGTTATTTTTCTCTCCCGCGATAATGTAGCACAAGTGGGTTGCATAAAAGATCGTTATGCAACACCCAGACACCGGCACACACCGCCTCACTCGTCTCAGTTGACTCCCAGACAGCGAGAGGGGAGGGCTGCCTGTCTCTCTCTCGCCTGAGATTATGACCGGGTGGCCAATATCTTCGTTTTTCACCACCCAAATGCTTTTCCCACTTATTTTAGCACTCTTGAAGGTTCATATATACATCATATATGTAAAATAAAAGCATACCGAAAACAAATAATGGTTTATATTGTAAATATAACGAATTCTGTCAGAATCCAGGGCTAGAAATGCACAAATAACTACCCTAGCACCTACGTCTATATCGCGCTTGTCAGGTTAAGTAATCACTTTTGTTTTTTTTATTTATTTACCAAGAAAATAGAGTTCCTAAAGCATGTTAACTTTTGTACAGGGTTAACTCTAACTGTAAGGTTTGTGAAGGTACTGTAGCGACCCTATGGGAAGTACCTGTAACTTTAAACAACTATATAAAGAAAGCAACTAAGACAAAGATCTGTATTTCCTATAATCTGTTATCTCTGTAAAAGAAAATAATATATTATGAAAAGTCTTAGAACAAAGTATTAACACGCACATTAAGTACGTTGCAGTATCAATACTGTATGCATCACTGTATTTACCCAACGTTATGAAATGAACGACCCTCCATGAGAGAGTTCTGACTGCTACTGCCAGGCACTGGCCGGCAGAGCGTCCTTCCTTTAGGGTGAGCGTTATAGTGTAGTGTTGATACTAAGTAGTTGCCAACACTCTTCTTGGGTGTTCCGGCAATTGTCTGTGAATCATGGTGCCAGAGGCGTGGGAACGCATGATTATGATTGCAGGTTTAGACCATAATAATAATAATAATAATAATAATAATAATAATAATAAATATAAAGCAAGGTAGTTTATAAATGGGGTTATGATCTTCTATGGGTAAGATCATACAACTAAATATGTACACAAATTATACAGTTGTAGACTATAATAAGTGGGTAACTGATATAGTGTTGTAAAATATATATGTTATGTAACTGTACAACTATAGTGTACAGTCAGCTAAAGATGTGCTGTTACATACTTATAGCTGAAACCAAATACCACACACAGCATCGGTACTGGACAGGTTAATGTAATGTAATGTAAAGACACTTCATATAATGTTTTTATATTTCACAACAACATTAATCATACTAAAATACATTCGGAATATCCTATCAATATGTTGTTAGCCCTCTCTGTATATTATAACGCATATTTTTTACTTCATTCATGTTAACCCCTACTGTACCGGAGGATAGAGTAATAAAAGTCCACCCCCGTCCCAAGCAAATTGGTCAAAATGGCAAGATAGAACAACCTTCCACCTGTGAGGATCAGCCTCTGGAAGTAGGGACTGGGAATCCCACTGACATAACTTGTGCCTACTTCTGGATCAGTGAACCTTAACCCTTTCTCTGTGAGCTTATTTGCACTATTTAGGGCATATTCAGACACTCCTGAATGATTAATCAAGTATCTGCATTAAATGAACTGTAATCTGCCGAAAACTAGGCGAAAATAGTTTCAAAATGACACCAGAACAAGCTTCGTATGGTGGCGGGGTTCACCCGCAGCGTTACCATAGACATTCGGGAAAACTTGCTAATTATTAGCTCTTGCTCGCTCGGCAACACTGTCGAGACACCCGCGCGAGACCACAGTCTCCCTCAGTGAGCGGCTGGCTGCTCTGAGGGTCGGACGGAGGTCCCTCACACTCCCGCCCACTGACACTCGATTTCTACGGCTTTTACAGGGTTTTAATGCCTGGAAATTGCTGTAAATTGCCTATGCGTTCCAGAATGTAACCTGCAGGGAAAGGGTTAAAGAACGTATATGCTTGAATATACAGATTGATTGGACCCATTTGACTTCAATCAGATCCTTTCTAAGCTGAACACAATTTCCTTGTAGTTCACTTCATATGAAGTAAAGCTTTGTCGTAATGAAATACAGATACTAAGTTATTGTCAATAAATGAGTCTCCATACAGTATGGCATTGCAAATCACCAAACAACCCTACCGACTCCCTTCCTCCCTACCACCCAGCCCCCACACCCAGCCGCTCCGCTTCTTTACCAGCTCACCACACGTGTTTTAATTGATCCGTATTGATAGAAAAAGTGTTGTATCTATCTGCTATAAAATGTAACATACATAATAGAGTTAGGTTTTTCGTTTTGATGGTCCAAGTGCCTTCCTAAGTTGTATGATGTTGTCTCATGTTTTATAGTTCTCGAGCTGTTAATATGCGAATGGGTCTGGACAAAGCTATTGAAAAATAGTGTAGACCTGTACTCGAATTAATTAATTAATTAATAGGAAGCATATAGTATAGGGCTTACATATAAAAGAATAGGTGAATTTTCTGTTGTGTCAAAACTTACAACGTGTCATCCAGTACCGGTTACGCATAATTTATATTAATCAGGAAATGAACCCTGTGACGATCTTGATGCATTATGATACTTATATGATTCTAGTTTTCATTAGACAATTATATAAAGGTCAGGAAGGATCTGTGGGAGTTATATGGACAAAGACCGGCCTAATCATCCCTCTGACGTCCGTATCCCATTCCAACTCTGAATAAAATCGTCTGATGATACCCAAAATACTGTCAAAAGACGTCATAATCGTCAAAGGGTTAAGAAAACTATCTAACCCGGCCTAAGATATATTTCCTAAATTGATAACAATCATTTGTTAAGGGCTAAATATGATAAATCCATCTATCCTGGTCTAATATCGTTAATCTTGAGGCATAGATTACCGCTGTGATCGTTAGGCCTAGTCGTTCACGATATTGATGTTGGTTTAAATCAGTACCTTTTATCTATCTATCTATCTATCTATATGCTCAGGCCCAATCCCCACTTTTCCTATTGTTTATTTTTATTTTCCTCTATTTTATTATTAATATTTTTTTTTCTTGGGGGTGGCCGACTCAAGACAGAGCAAGAACAGGAAAACACAAAACACAAGACAAAACAACGAACAAACACAGACAAAACACAAAATTCACACACATCTAGGTCACCCAGGAGAATACCCAGAGACCAGGGTCACCAAGGTCGCTCCAGCACTCCCCCGGCCCCCGACCACCCGGAGAGGCTCCGATCTCGGCAGGCAGACATGAAGCGGAGCCAAGGCCACAAGCCCGCCCACCACACTTCCAGGCGGACCCTTCATATTAATCATCTCCCCGGGCCAGGCGCCTGATGGACTATTATCTAGTCCAACTTGCGCCCGACCCCTTCCCCCAAATGACCAAGTGTTCACTCAACTATTCACAAGCATTCTCCATTCATTCCTGTTTATTACCACTTCCTTTGCCTGATCTATAGCCATTCATCTATCATCCAAAGCTTGTCTTACACAGTCTCTCCATCTCAATGGGGTCTTCCTGCCCTTCTATGTCCCCTTGTATCTGACTCATATATTCTCTTTGTAAGCCTTTTATCTCCCATTCGTTCAACATGACCATACCAGCTCAGCACCCTTCTGTCCACTCTGGCTGACAAATGTTCCTGCTGCCCCACTCTCCTACGTATATCTTCATTCCTCAATCCGTCTCTACGGGTAACTCCACACATACTCCTCAAGCAGCTCATCTCCATCACATCCAGCTTTCTTCTCTCCTTTTTCTTCAAAGCCCATGTCTCAGCCCCATACATCACTGTTGGCACAACAATTCCTTGATACATTGCACTTTTTACTTTCATTCCGAGATTTCTCGTCTTCCACAAAATTCCCATTGCTACGAAAACCTTCCTTCCTTCACACACTCTCTGTTTTACCTCCATTTCCATACCTCCACTCTTGCTTATCGATCCTCCTAGATATTTAAAACACTCTACTTGTTCCAATATTTCTCCATCCAGCCTCACACCTAGAGTCACCCTACGATCACCCCTATTACACACCATCACTTTACTTTTATTGACGTTCACCTTCAGTTTTCTCCTCCCAAAAACCACTCCAAAAACTTTGACTACCCGCTGCAATTTCTCCTCAGAATCCGCCACCAATGCTGTGTCATCAGCGAACAGCAACTGATTTAACTCCCAATCTCTACCATTCTTTCCTACTAAACCCAATCCTCTTCCCATAGTTCTCATTTTCACCTCCCTCACCACACCATCCATAAACATATTAAACAGCCATGGTGACAATACACAACCCTGTTGCAAACCTACCTTTACCTCAAACCATTCACTCAACTCGCCATTTCAAACTCTAACACATGCTCTGCTCCCTTCATAAAAACTCTTAACTGCTTCCAACAAATTTCCCCCAATTTCATAAATCCTTAACACCTTCCACATTGCTTCACGATCCACACGATCATACGCTTTTTCCAAATCCATTAAAAGCCCAAAATATCTCCTTATGCTTCTCTACATACTTCTCGCATAACTGTCTTACTGCAAACATCTGATTCACGCACCCTCTTCCCCTCCTAAAACCGCACTGTTCTTCTCCTATTGCAGCTTCCGTACATTTTATTATCCTCTTTATCAACACCCTGCCATACAGCTTTCCAACCACTGATAATAAACTAATACCTCTATAACTTGAACACTCCTGCCGATCTCCCTTCCCCTTGTACAACGGCACAAGACATGCACTCTTCCAGTCTATTGGTACCCTTGACATCACAAGGCACACATTGAAAAGTCTCACCAACCAATCTATTATCACATCTCCACCCTTCTTTATACACTCCACAGCAATACCATCCAAACCTGCTTTTCCCACTTTCAACTGTTTCACTGCTTCTTTCACCTCATTTTCGTCAATCCTTTCACCTCATTTTCCTCAATCCTTTCATTCATTCCCTGCCACTTGGGTGGCGTGGGTAATCTATCTCCATTAACCACTGCTGCAATCACTGCTTCTCTTCCATCTCTTGCATTTAGCAAAGATTCAAAATACTCGGCATATCTTTTCCTCACTTCAACTGGTTCCACTAGTAATAATTCTCCATTTGCATCTTTCACTGACTCTTCCCTCTTTCGTCCTCCTTTCCTTACTCTATTTACCTCCTTCCAGAACATCTTATTTCGTTCTTCAAAATTCTCACTCAACCTTTGACCCCACCTTTCGTTTGCATCTTTTTTCGCTTCTCTAATTTTCCTTTTTGCCTCTCTCCTTTTCTCGTTGTACCTCTCCCATACCTCAACACTACCATCCTGTAAAACCCTCTCAAAACACTGTCTCTTCTCCTCAACTGCCTTTCTCACTGTATCATTCCATGATGTCCAACGGACGCGGTCAGAGGAACTACTTTGCAAGTACCTGCGGCTGATCAGGTCCTTCACGGAAAAATCTAATAGAATCTTAATTTCAGGAATTGTTCCCCGGATTGATGTAGAAAACCGATTCTACAACATATCTACCAGTATAAATCGCCAACTAGCCAAACTCTGTAGGGAGGAGGACATCGGCTTTGTCGACACGTGGGATCATTTTTACTATGATTAATCTTTGTTTTCAGGAGATGGTGTACATCTCAATGAAGTAGGAGCTGCACGTCTTGGTCGTCTGCTGAACGATGCAGTCAAGGATTTCCGTTAAAAAAACGGGGTCAACCGGGGGTATCCAGACAGGGTAGTGTAAGTCAAATACGAACTGAAAATTCAGACTATGCACAATCAGTAACATCCAATTCTAATACTATTAAGGTGTTTTTGTAAATGCTCGTAGCATACACAATAAATTTTCAGATCTAGAGGAAATCGTGTTTACAGAACATTATGATATAATCGGTATTACAGAATCTTGGTTAAATACGGAAGACAGAGACTTTTTAGCCGAATATACGCTTCCTGGTTATACAATGTTTGAGAAAAGTCGGATAAATAGAAATGAAGGAGGAGTTCTGTTTTTTATAAAGGAAGTCTTAATCCCGTCTTAATATCAAAACCTCAAATTGCGAATATAGACATATCTTACATACTATTAAATAATAAACGAGGAACTAAAATAACACTAGCTTTATTATACAGACCCCCATCTCAATCAGTGCAAACTGACAGTGAAATTTATGAACAAATTGCAGAAATAACTAACATACAAGATACCGTATTTCTTGGCGATTTCAACTTACCATTGACTAAATGGGGCGATATTCTTACTTCACACTCTGGACACGACCTCTATGCTAACTTGCAAGAGAGTTCACTTTTTCAATTTGTACAATCTCCGACCCGTGGTAATAATGTGCTTGACCTTGTAATAAGGTCATTAATAGAGAATTAATAGAGAATTTGAATGTTGGTGATGAATTTAGTAACAGCGACCATCGTACGATAACTTTCACTTTAAAGTTTACTAGTAACAAATCAAATAGCAGCATTGAGAAAGTCCCTAATTTCAAGAAAGCAAATTTTCATAAACTTAAATCAAAGTTTAAAGAAACTGACTGGAGCTTTCTGACTAACAATAACGACATAAATACATCTTGGGAGTGTTTCACAACCACTTACCTTAAGGCAGTGCAAGACTGCATACCATCGAAAATACGGCGTCCAGGCCATAATGATAAGCCCAAATGGTGGAATAAAGATATTTCAGACTGTCTGCTTGCTAAACAAATTGCTAATGATAGATTAAAATCCTCACAAAATGACGAAGAACGGTTGAAATTTGTAGAGCTACGACGTAAAGCCAAAAAGTTAATTAAGCAAAGTAAAAAGACCCTGGAGTTACATGTTGCGAATCAAAGTAAAACAAACCCGAAAGAATTCTATAGTTATACCAGAAAGAAAAAAGTAGTTACTTCAACTGTTGGACCGTTAGTCGATGAAAATGGAGAATACACCAAAGACGAAGTACAAATGAGTAATGCCCTCAATACCTTCTTTGCATCAGTTTTTACAACCGAAGACCTCAGTGATATCCCTACACCATCGCCGATTCAGATTGATAATTCAGATGTTCTAAGCAATATCACCGTTACAGAGAGAGAAGTATTGAATTGTTTAGATAAACTCAAGGTAAATAAAACGCCTGGACCTGATACAATCTCGCCTAGAGTTTTAAAGGAAGCTAAGGACTGACATTGCTATTCAATGAATCCTTGCAGTCTGGGACTATGCCTGATCAGTGGAAGCTAGCCAACGTAACACCGATATTAAAAAAAGTCAGCAAATCCCTACCCAGTAACAATCGTCCAATTAGCTTAACCTCAATTGTATGTAAAATACTAGAAACGGTCATAAGAGACAGACTCGTAAATCACTTAGAGGCAAATAACTTACTTAAAGATACTCAACACAGCTTTCGTAAAAAACGTTCCTGTTTAACAAACCTCTTAGACTTCTTCCACGATATCCTTAACCTCTACGATGAGAGTAAAGCTGTAGATATTATATACCTTGATTTTCAAAAGGCCTTTGACAAAGTTCCCCACAAACGTTTACTGCTAAAACTAAAAGCGCATGGAATACAAGACGGTGTGTTGAAATGGATAGAAAATTGGCTCAGCGACAGAAAGCAAAGAGTAGTCATAAACGGTAAGGCATCTAAATGGACCAATTTAAGTAGCGGGGTACCCCAGGGATCGGTACTAGGACCAATTCTCTTTCTAATTTACATCAACGATATAGATGAGGGTCTCACCTGTACAATCTCAAAATTTGCTGACGATACAAAAATTACAAATAGCGTACTCTCAAAAGAACAAGTTGACGATATGCAACACAATCTAGATAAATTGTCATGTTGGGCCCAAATTTAGCAAATGAGTTTCAATGCAGATAAATGTTAAGTACTACATATCGGATACCTAAATGAGAAAGCAAACTATTCGATGAATGGCACTCAGCTTAATATAAAATAGTATTGGTACTAAAAATAATAGAGAGCAATAATAGTATTATGAAATATTGCTGTTACTACTGATAATAATAATGAGTAAGTCTAAAACAATTATTGTTATAAATGGACAAGCAACCCACACATTATTATAAAACTAAACATAGAATCATAACATCATTGAAAAGTACTTGAGTGAATGCAGTCATCCCATCCCAGTTTGCTTCCACCTGATTTACAGGATTAGCAACTATTCAAAAAAAGTTTGATATAAACTGATAATTAAAGATCAAACTACTCAAGATTCCACTCCTTCCTCAGTCCCCCTATATCCCCTACTCTCACAACCACACACTTCACAGTGGGCCATCTGGTGGTAGAAATATGCACATTTTGTACACCTAACATTGTAGAGTCTATGAATATCGTGGGTCACGGTGAGGCAGGAGAGGCGACAGGACGTTTGCCGCCGACTGTACATAATTAGAAGAGATTAGGATTTTAGGCATAAGTAGGAGAGAGGTGAGCAAAGAGGAAAGAATGGCACCAGAATCATCCAAGGTTGAGTTTCTAGCAAATGTTTGAGCGAAGAGTTCAGGGAGAAGTGATGGTTGTGTCATCATAAGGGAAAAGGGGAGAGAAAGACGAGGAAGAATAATTGTTGGAGACGTTTTTGGCTAGATGCCAGAAAGCTTGGGAAGAGCTAGAGTTGGATTGTTCAGTGCATTTATTATTGATGAAAGAGTGTTTGGCAAGTCGAAGAACATATTTGGCTTGATTCCGGGCAGAAACATAGGAAGAATGTGATTCTTGTGTTTTAAGGTGTTGGTACTGTTTGAATGCGTCCTCTTTATTGCAGACAGCAGTAGAACAAGCGTGAGTAAACCAAGATTTTTTTTGGATTAGTCTGAGAGAAAGAAGATGGAGTGTATGCATCCATGCCCGAGAAAATTACCTTGGTAATGCGTTCAGCACTCTCCGAGGGTCCCCGGCCATAGAATAAAAAATAATTCCATGGGAAGTCAAAGAAGTACTGCTGGAGAGCCTCCCAGTTGGCAGCGCCAAAGTGCAACAAGTGCCGCCGTCTGGGAGGATCAGGTGGCAGTACTGGAGAGATAGAACAGATGACAGAAATACGTTTACGGTCGGAGGAGCCCAAAGGAGTGGAAAGATCGACAGTATAAGAAGAAGGGTTAAAAGTTAGAAACAAGTCAAGAATGCTGGGCCAATCTCCGAAGCGATCCGGGATACAGGTGGGTTGCTGAACCAACTGGTCTAGGTCATTTAGGATAGAAAAGACATAGGCTTGATCACCAGGTTGGCCAGTAGTGTGAGAGGAGAGCCATTGGGGTTGGTGAACGTTAAAATCTCTTAAGATGGAGATTTCTGAGAAAGGAAAAATGGATAGAATGTGTTCCACTTTAGAGTTTAGATAGTTGAAGAATTTGGGAAAGTCGGTAAAGTTAGGGGAAAGATAGGCAGGACAGAAATATTTAGTATGAGAATGATAGGATAGTTTGAGCCATAAAGTTGCGAATTCAGAGAAGTCGGGTCTGGAACATGAGAATAACTGAGTTTGTTGTGCACGTCATACCGATCCCGAAGAGCCCGGATCGCCTTACAGATCCCAAGCTGTTTCGCCCTATTGTGTTGACGGAGTGTCTATGTAAGGTCTTTGAGAGGAGGGTTAATGTCAGATTTTGTTTTGTTTTAGAATCGAAGAATTTGTTTAATGTTCAGCAATGTGGCTTCCTTAAACACAGAGGTATACTAGTACATTAAATGGAATTGGAGCATTGTATCGCCGAGGCTTTTGCTAACAATGATTTCATGATAAGAATTTGTTTAGATATTCATAAAGCTTACGATATGACCTGGCGACACGGAAGACTTACGAAACTCAATGCTTCCCGTTTCAGTGGTAATTCGCCTATTTTTATTCGTAACTTCATGTCTGACCAAATTTTTGGGACAGGTTGCCCCATCGCATAACATCGGACGTTTATATCCAAGAGAATGGGGTGCCGCAAGGCAGCGTGCTTAGCCCTTCATTGTTTTTATTCACGATAAATAATATTCTGTCTTCTGCTCCGATCCCCAGGAATCTTAAATACTGACTGTACGCTGATGATTGCGCGTTATGGCATTCTTCCCTCAATGTGCAATTTTCGGCTGGGCGGATTCAAGTGATCCTTGATTCCGTCCATCTTTGGGCCTTGCGGTGGGGCTTTACGTTTTCCGTTGCTAAGTGTGCCGGCATAGTATTTACTCGTAGACTTAACGTACCTAATTTACACATCACTTACGATAATGAGCCGATACCTTTTCAGAACTCAGTTAAGTTCTGGGGTCTGCACTTTGATCGCAGGCTCAATTGGAAGTCTCATGTCAATTAATTTATTAATTCTTGCAGTGAAAAGTGAAATGTCCTTAAATACCTTTCTGGCCGTTACAGGGGAACCGACAGAACATCTTTACTGACGGTGTATAAGTTCCTTATTCGTTAAAAGTTCGACTATGGCTCGCAGGTGTATGGGTCGGCGTCCGCTTGTACCTTGAGGAGATTAGATGTGTTTCAGAATGTCTGTTTGCGACTCTTTGCGTTTGTGCGTTGGAGCCCTTCGATGTACTCGTGTGGAGTGTATGGAAGTGGAAGCTAACGTGCCGCTCCTGTCTTTGTCGTGACCTTATGCTCCTTTCGTTTGG
This sequence comes from Paralithodes platypus, assembly GCA_032716605.1. NCBI lineage: Eukaryota > Metazoa > Arthropoda > Malacostraca > Decapoda > Lithodidae > Paralithodes > Paralithodes platypus. Next base: position 62,639,832 of record CM064575.1, on the reverse strand, counting down.
TATCTCAATACATCGTAAACGTTCGCTCGGCCTTCCGGCTTGTGGGATCCTCCTGCAGTATGAGCATGTGCTGCATGGGGCCCTCAAGTCGGTGGCTGTGCCGCTTCACTTCCTAACGCGAAAGCTAGGTTATGACCTCTCTAATGTTGACCAGCTGGTTGCGCCTTGGGAGCTGCCCGCTTATGCAGTTGATGCTCAGTGGCTCCCTTACCCCAAGCGTCAGGTGCCGGAGGTGGAAATTCGACAGCTTTTCCGATCGGTCCTCATCAGACACCTTGCTTCTTTCCACCTCTACACTGATGGCTCTAAGTCGGTTGAATGCGTGGGTGCGAGTGTGGGCTCGACCGAATGTCGCCTCAGGTACCGTTTGCTGATCCATACGTCTGTATTCACTTCTGAACTTTTTGCAATTGAACGGGCCATAGATTTTGCTGAGGATTCTCCTCATGACAACCTTTGTAATTTTTTCAGATTCAAAGTCAACCCTTCAGGCAATTGATTCATGTAGGGCGGGTTCTTCTGAAATCCAGTGCCGCATTAATGATAAGTTGCACTCAAGTTGTAAGTCCTTCTCTTTGATTTAGGTGCCTGGTCATTGTCGTATTTTCGGCAATGAGCAGGCTGACGAACTTGTGGGGCCGTTGAACGTCCCTCTGGATCTACAATCAAGTCTCTCTTTCGGTAAGAAATCAATTAATCTTCTGTGGCAAAGTCAGTGGACCGACCTGACTATTCATAGTCAAACCAACCATCAGGGTTTGGATTTCAGCTAATCGTCGCTCCTGGCGGGAGGAAGTTATATTACCTCGACTGAGGATAAATTGTACAGTTCCGGCCAAAAGTCTCCGACTCATCTGGCAGCATTTGGCAGCTCATATTGGGGGAAATGGGGTTGGAGCTGGAGGGGGGTTCTCTCCACCCTACCTGAGTGATATGACAGAGGGATTCTGATTGGCTGACAGGACAACATAGTTAATACACTTTAATTTATGGACGTAAATACGTAGGTCACAGATATAGTGAGTTAGGCATTTCTTTTTGTTTGCCACATGCTAATATATTCCTGGCATGTAAAACGTATTGATTTAACACATTGAGGACCAGCGACGCATCACGTGCGTCGGCAATATATGTAATGCTAAACCCCAGCGCCGCATAGGGTGCGTCGCGGTTAATTACTCCAGTCCTATGGCACCTAGAGGGCTCAGATTTGTATGGGAACTGTGTAAGTATCCCACGCAACAATGCCGATGGTTGAAAACCCTCAAAGTCCAGGCGCTTGCGCGTGAACACGCAAAAACCTTTTTTGAGTGTTTTTGCCTACCCATTTACCCTCTTGTAATTCCCCCCCCCCCGTAGGACCCCTTAATGACCTAGGGGATTGTTTTTTTTTTTTTTTTTTTTTTCCTTCATTTCTAACCCATTCCAGGTGTTTTCTGGAGAAAAAAATATGTTTATTACAACCTGCTGGTCCTGGGGTGTACAGTGACTCATAAAAATTCGTGGACCTCACCTATTTATAATTATGGAAGTATGCCTACAGAACCGAATTTATGAATATATTGTTCTATACATCAACTATAATACTATATATAGAATGTACTGAAATACAAGTTCGACCTACAAATATATCCAGATAGTTATAAATGCATCAAGAAAAGCATAGGGGATCCACGAATGTTTATAAGTGACTGTACATTTACTATTAATTAGCTGGTGCTCAGTGGGTTAAACCAACATCAATGTCGTAAACGAGTAACGATCACATCGGTAATCTGTACCTCAAGATTAACCATATTAGACCATGATAGATGGATGTATCATATTTAGCCCTCAACAAACTATTTGTATTAATTTAGGAAATATATTTTGGGCCTGGTTAAACAGTTGTCTTAACCCTTTGAAGATTATGACGACTATTGACAGTTTATTTTGGGTATCAGACGAATTTATTCAGAGTTGGAATGGGATACGGACGTCAGAGGGTTGATTAGGCCAGTCTTTGTCCATATAACTCCCACAGATTCTACCTGACTTATATATAATAGTCTAATGAAAACTAGAATTATATAAGTATCAAAATGCATCAAGATCGACACAGGGTTAATTCCCTGATGATATAAGCGTAACCGGTACTGGATAACACGTAAGTTTTGACACAACAGGAAATTCACTTATTAATTCCCTACTATGCATTCATATGTAAGCCCTATACTATATGTTTCCTATTAATTAATTAATTAATTCGCGTACAGGTCAACACTATTTTTCAATATTTTTTTCCAGACACATTCTCATATTAACAGCTTGAGAATTATGAGACATTTTGACTACATATTTTGGCTATCATTAGACGATCTTATACAACTTAGGAAGGTGCTTGGCCCATACAAGTGGAAAATCTAACTCTACTATATATGTTACATTTTATAGCAGATGGATACAAAACATTTTATATCCACATTGATCACATCTACACGTGTGGTGAGCTGGTAAAGAGGAGGAGTGGGTGGGTGTGGGGTCTGGGTGGTAGGGAGGGAGTCGGTAGGGTGGTTTGATGATTTGAAATGCCAAAGGGATACTCAGATATTGACAATAATTTAGTATCTGTATTTCATTACGACGAAGCTTTACTTCATATGAAGTGAACTAGAAGAAAACTGTTTTCAGCTTAGGAAGGATCTGATTGAAGTCAAATGAGTTCAGTCAATCTTATTATTCAAGCAGATCGTTCTTTAAATCGAATAAAAGAGTCTGATAGTATCCTGAGTGAAGTAAAAAAACATGCGCTATGATATAAAGAGAGGGCTAACACCATATTGATAGGATATTCCGAATGTATTTCAGTATGATTAACGTTGTTGTGAAACATAAAAACATCATATTATGAAGTCAGGGTAAGGTAACATAATTTTCCATAACTGAAAAGTGTCATTACATTACGTTACATTAACCCGACCAGTACCGATGCTGTTTGTGATATTTGGTTTCAGCTATAAGTAGACGATAACATGAATATAAGGAAAAATAAGGGGCAGCTACTGGGATCAGTTTATATAGTAAATTACCTTCAATTTGGTAGACGGCCTTCCGAAACTGAATAGAATCGTCTAATCAGTGTCAGAATAATATAAACGAGACGTCACCGGTACTAGATGGGTTAATTAACTATAGCGCCGCGCGACACTGAACTAATATGTAACTTAAAGAACGATCTGCTTGAATAATAAGATTGATTGAACCCATTATAATTTAATCAGATCCTGCCTAAGCTGAAAACAATTTCCTTGTAGTTCACTTCATCTGAAGCAAAGCTTCGTCGTAATGAAATACAGATACTAAATTATTGTCAATTTATTGAGTCTCCATGTGGCATTGCAAATCACCAAACAACCTTACCGACTCCCTCCCTCCCACCCAGCCCCGACACCCACCCGCTCTTTAGCAGCTCACCACACGTGTAGATGTGATCAATTGGATATACTGTTTTTTACATCCGTCTGCTATAAAATGTACTATATTTAATAGAGTTAGATTATCCATTTTGATGGGCCAAGTTCCTTCTCACATTGTGTAAGATCGTCTAATGATAGCCAAAATAAGTCGTCAAAACGTGTCATAATACTCATGATATTTATAATAAGATGGGTCTGGGAAAAGTTACCCCTTATAAACATGATGCCGCCTTTCCTTTTGGGGTTCACGTTATCAGTAGACGATTATATTCAGATTCGGAAGGCTGAATGGTAGTTGAAGGTCTATTTGAGATAGTCTTTGACCTTTGAATCCCCACAGTTCCTTCTTAACCTGTATAAAATAGTCCAAGGATAGGCAGAACAAAAAAAATCAAAATGCGTCATGGTCTTCAAAGGGTTAATTAACTATAATGAAAACCTTTATGCGAATGTATGCATTACTAGGAAGCATAAAGTATAGGGCTTACATTTGAATATATATTAGGGAATGAAGACATAAATATCCTGTTATGTTAAAACAAAGTAAGACCTCTTGTCCAGTACGCATTTATTCATTATAAAATTAAGAACACTGTTTCACACAGCCCAAGATTGATGTCCAAAATTTAAAACAAATAGTTTATTGAGGGCTAATTATGATACGTCCATCTATCCTGGTCTGATATGGTTAATATTGAGGCACAGATTACCGATGTGATCGTTACTCGTTCACGATATTGATGTTGGTTTAAATCAATACGTTTTTACATGCCAGGAATATATTAGCTTGTGGCAATCAAAATAAATACCTAAATCACTATATCTGTGACCTACGTATTTACGTTCATAAATCAAAGTGTATTAACTATGTTGTCCTGCCAGCCAATCAGAATCCCTCTATCATATCACTCAGGTAGGGTGGAGAGAACCCTCCCCAATTCCAACCCAATTTTCCCCAATATGAGCTGCCAAATACTGCCAGACGAGTCGAGAGACTTTTGGCCGGAACTGTACATTCTTAACACACATGAAACCTTATATTGACTGTGTATTCCCGCCGCAACGTACCACCTGTGGCGGGATTCTATCAATCAACCACATCGTTTTGTCCTGTGGGAGGTTTGTGAAGGAGCGTAGCCCTCTTCCAATGTACTGCAGGGCGAATAACGTCCCCATCACTTTGGACTCGATGCTGGGTGATGGGGATGTTGGTGTGGTTCACAGATTTTTGGTTTACCTGAAAAAGACCAATTTATTCAGAGAGTTGTAACTTGAGTTATGTTTTGGGTGGAGGTGTTTTATTTATTTCTTATTTTCCTTTCTTGCATATTTGTTATGCTATTGTGTTCACTCATTATTTATTGTGTTCACAGGACCTCACATGTTGCTTAGTTTGTTGATTTCTTAAAATTGTGTTTGTATTTCATTTTAGAGTAATTTAAATTTCAGTTCTTTTTTGCTTTTCCCCTTTTGTCTTAGCATAATTATAATGAAGTTGACAGTTGATGCTCTTAAGAATGTGTTTGTCCTGACATTATTCTTCTCGGCTGATGTTGCCTTTATTATTTTCCTGTTGTTAATTGCTTTAGACATGTGACGTATACTGGATTGTGATACTTGCCATTATCCCATTTCCAGTATTATGAGGTTCTTGGCAATTACAATTTTCTTTAGTATGGCCTAATAGTCCCGATGGGCTGAAAAAAAAAGTTGTGCACGTATGCACAACATCCGCCTTTGGCTTTGAAACTAGGATAGAGAAAGTAGGAAGATACAGAGAAGGGGCTGCTGGCAGTTGCTCAGACACCTGCTTTTCAGTGATAAAAAGAAGACCATATTTGCAGGAGGAGCGATAGCGTTCATCAGAGGGAACATTAGAGGAAAGGCCGCGAATGTTGCAAAAGTTAATAGTAAGAGTAACATAATGTGGTCCAGACAGTGTTGAGGGGTAGTCAGGGGAAGGTCAGGTTGGTGTGGGGGCATTCATGTTCCCCCCCCCCCCCCCCCTGATAGCCACCGAGCTGCTCACAAGAGTGTCGGAATTACCATTATACCGTACCGTAACCGGCGATTATGAAACCACGGCTCCATTTACCATAGGAGGCCGCTGTCTGAGGTTAAATATACCTGTATATAGGATATTTCTGGCTAGTAAATACACTAGTAAGATTGCTTATACTTTTGGTTGGCGTTAGGCGGCAGAGCGATAATATAATAATCATACGGGTCACAATTAATACAAATAATATAGAGTTATGATAAATAATTATAGATATTGATTCTGGAAAAACAATATCAATTTAAAATGAACAACAAAGTTATATAAATATTATTTGTTTCAGTTGTGTTGCTAGAGCGGTCATAAATAGCGATTCGACCGAAGTTGGCGAGTATGTGTGACACAGTATAGCCGAACTTAAACTGATATGATCTGCCTAGTTAATACATTAAATTGTGGTCAATTTTCGTATTTTGAGGGACGACTTGGGAAGATGTAACGGAAATTTTCCACACACAGACAGGGAATATAGTAAAGGTGAGACAAGTAATCAAATTTACCCCAGGATACGACCACGCCAAATCCGATTTTACACTCCAAGCACCCACTTTTACGTCTGGGTGGGACAAGGCTAACACGAGATAAATGAATGAATGAATGAATGAATATAGAAAAGGTGGGTGAGGGTGAAAGAAGGGAAGTTTTTATTCCCAGCCCAATGACTTATGAGCAATCCTGGTGGCTAACCAAGTTCTCATTCTCGTGTGTTTGATTGGTTGCAGGAAGCCACCAATCAGGTCCCTGGATTCATTTGAGTCACAATGAATCCACGTACTCATTTTCGTCTGAGTGAGACGGAACTACACAGGGATTGGAGTTTGTTCAACACTCCTAGGCTACTTGGACCCTGGTGGAAAGCCAAGGAAATTTCACCCACCCCATGTATGTGTGGCAACATCTAATCCGTGCTGGTACCAGGCGTTCACCCATCCAGCTACTGCTGTGCTGGTACAGGGCCCCACAACCCACCCAGCAACTAATGTGCTGGTACCAGGCGGTCACCCATCCAGCTACTGATCAGACCCTACACAGCTTAACCCCGCTGATCGAAACCAGCGTAGCCAACCAAATAGGCCAGGTGAACGGAACGGAGGAATATAGAAATGATGAGACAAGTAAGGCCAGGGATACTGCCCACCTCCCTTTATACCCCTCCCTCACGGAACGTGGCTCTGTGATTGGCCGAGCCACGTGCTCGGGAGGACGTACACCAGCCCGCTCGCTTCAAAATTCAATCTTCTCCTGTTTTACTTCATCATCGTAATATTTTCCTGGAAGCTTATTAGAGATGTTCTGTAGTGGCTGATGGGAGTAAGCGGGTGGCACCATTGTAATAGAACGTTTGCAAATAGGATAAATTATACGGGTGTGAACTGAAAGCGAGTTATGAGGCGAGCGTTTAAAGGGAGATTAGAGTTGATCTTTGTGCTGTGTCATAGGAGGCTGGTGATTGGTCGAGCCTGAGTGAGTGTGAGGGTGTTCCCCTTGACAAGATTTAAAGGGTAAGCCTTGCTTATCCACCTGAGCTAATCCAGTCTCCTGATTGGAGGACGGGATTACTCCTTCAATTATATTTATAATAATGATATTAACCACATATAACAATAACAATGATCACAATAAAACAAAGTGATAATGATAGAACAATATCACCGTCAACGACACAGGAGGATAAAGAAAAATGGAGTGGCAAATTTATAGTAAATGCTGCCTTGAAAGAAAGTCTCTGAAGAGAGATATAAATATATGAATAATTAGCAGGGGGAAGAAAATCTGTGTTTAATAGAAAAGTTATGCTGTTTGAATATGTATACAATAAAATTATGGTATCATATAACATGATAGTGATTAATTACATTTTGCTCAATTTGTATGGATTTCATGATGAGGCTGTGATACAATATGTTTGATTACCAAATAAGACGATAATAACTGGTAAAGCAACTGCAATATTTAGTGTGGCTGTGATAATATGTATGCGATATAGATATACCGTTGTAGTGATGTGCATACGACGGGTATAGCAGATAGTACAATTCTTATATGACAATACTGTAGTACAACAATAATTGCGATATATAACATGGAGGTAATGTAAATATGACAGCAAAGTAAAAAAAAATGTTTTTTAAAAAATCTACGCGTGTAAACAATACCATTGGAATATCGAAAACAAAAAAAATGAAGATTGAGAATACAATAATGGAACATGTCCGATTAGATGTATTGTTGTATGTAAGAAAGAATACTGGGACAAACGAGAAATGGTGACATCATTATTCATCTTAGTTTTGCATATATTTTGTATTTATTTTGAGGCGTTTGTTTTTGTTCATTATTTGATTTATTAATTTTATTTTATCAACTCTGCGTAAGCAGAGTTTGGTATCGCCCCCCGTATAGTGGGTACCACACGAAAAAAAAATATGTCGTCGTCGTCGTCGTCGTCGTCCGTCTGTCTCGGAACTCCTCCTAGACCATTGGACGGATTTTCACCAAATTTCACACAAACATTTGTTGCATGAATGCAAAAGTCAGTCAAAAAAGATTTTTTGAATTTATGCAATAGTTATGATTTTAGGTCCAAAATATGGTTTTACCCCTCTCCCCCCCCCCCCCCCCAGCAATGATGGCGTTATTTGTGTGTGAGCCCCGAAGGGGCTCACACACTAAGAACGCATTCGTTCTGGGGGCGAAAACATCTCGCTCTGCATTTGCTAGGTTAAGTTAGTTTAGTTGGCATTAGAAGTGATGGTAGTAATAGTGGGATTGATGGTGATAGTAGTGATGATGGTGATAATAGTAGGGATGATGGTTGTAGTTGTATTGATGATGATGATAGTAGTGATTATGATGACAGTAGTAGATATGATGGTGACAGTAGTAGATATGATGGTGACAGTACTAGTAGTAGTGATGATGGTGACAAGTAATGATGATAGTTGTAGTAATAATGATGACAGTAGTGATGATGGTAGTGACGATGGTGTGTGTATTAGTGATGATGGTGATTAGTAGTTATGATGGTGAAAGTTGTAGTGATGATGACAATAATTGTGATGATGAAGATCATAGTAATGGTGATGATGGTGATAGGATACATGATGGTAATACTTGTGACAGTAGTAATAATGATGGTTATAGTAGTAGTGATGTTAACAGTAGTAATTATGATTGTAAGATGGTGGTGATGATAGTAGTAATGATGGTTGATAGTTGTAGTATCAATGATAATAGTAGTGATTAAGATGGTAGTGACAATGGTGACAGTAGTAGTGATGATGAGAGTAGTAGTGATGATTGTAATTGTATTAGTGATGATGATCATAGTAATGGTGATGATGACTGTAGTCGTGATGATTGTGGCAGTTATAGTGATGATGGCAGTAATAGTTATGATTGTGATTGATGATGGTATTAGTAGTGATGATGGTAACCTATCGCAGAGTTGGGTATGCTGTTTTGATTTTGGGCAAAACGGCACGTCTACTTTATTAGCATTATTCAGCTTCTATTATTGTACATTTCTGTACTTATGTTTACTTTTTATTTGTTTTTCATGTAGTATTGTTTAATGTATGTGTTATTATTAGATTCCCTCTAAACTGAGCATATGCAATTTGATAAGCACACTCGGACTGCATCGTTAAACATATTCTGTTCTTATTCCGGTTACGGAACCTGCAGCAATATTGTCAACATAATGGCGTAATTATAACAGGCACAAGTAAACACCTAACCATCGATATTACTACACCCTGTTACAAGTAGGGAGGCCATAAATCGTGAACCCAAGCCTCTCTAACTCAAAAAGGGCTAGAACAAATGGGCTGTACATGTTCACACCTCTTCCCTAACTGACCTTTCCCATGTGGAAGACATATTATCTCGATTACTTTAGTCGTTTGTGAGTAATAGAGGTAAATGTTAAAGCGGTTTGGCCTACTTATTTGGAACAGGGTTTTATCTATTACTGTCCTCTTACCGTAAATGAAATATTTTTAACCCCTTGAGGATCATGACACTATAAATGTAACCTCCAGTACCACGCATTGGGGTCAAAATGGCTTCAGAGTAGAGAGAGAGCAACCTCTCACCCCGAAACTTAAACGAGTACGAGTGAGTTAGTTAGTTAAAATACGACTTCAGAGGCTATCAACCCTATTGGATTATTAAGCCACCACACTGTAAGTCAAGAATAACGTCAGGACTAGAGCCTCTCTGCAAAAAATCCAGTCCCTTGAATTGAGTCAGCTCGCCTGTTGGACCTTATATACACTCTGAGAAGTGTTGCCAAGGACTCAAAGCAGTGTTTACAAGTCATGGTGCTAGGTACTGCTCGGTACAAGGACCGCATATTACGGACGGACGTCGTACGTCGCTGGTACTGGCGAGTGACATTATTACTGTTGGCCATCGTACGTCGCTGGTATAGTAAGGGTTAAGCCCCACAGATCCTTCGTAGGCTTTGTAAAATCGTCTCATAATGGCCAACATGAATTGTTGAAACATCATATTGCTGAAGGGGTTAAATAAGGCTTCCGAACGACATGATTTACTGATACCTTTACGGATATTTTTTCCAGTGTAGGTCGTCTGTTGTTGTAGCATCCCTTTGTACTACTTTGCATAAGCGTGTGTACAGTATATCTTGGGAATTCGTATGCGCACCGTGATTTTTGCCCTTTCATTAGGCGGTTTTATTCAGTTTAGGGCATTTTGGAAGTCAGAGAGTTAGTTGAAATTTTGCCTATTCTATTCCAAGAGATATTTCCTAAGCTGCATAAAACCGTCAAATGTAATCCGAAATACAATTAAGAAACGTGTCCTTGTGTCCTGAAGGTGATAAATATGGCCTGAACAATAGTTTGATTAATATTACGAATGTAGTTTGTTGTGCAATAGTTCGTTATTTACTAGCAAGTAATGGTTAAAGGGCGATTCGTATAAATTGTGTTAATAAATTTATGAATTCATTATTTCCGTAGTTTCCTCCCAAGAACTCCATCACGCTTAAAAAAAATAACCCTCAAGGCCTCCCTTCGAGATAAATGTGTAAATTTTTGGGTAGAAAATATGTGGTGAAGAAACAGCAATGGCTGCAACAGACGTGGGAATTAAGACACAAATGCAGAGCAGGGACCCAGTTTATTCAACGTTTCGCCAGCAAGGCTTCTTCAGGAATAACATACAGTAGGGGAGTACAGTCAACAAAATATATCTCTTACCATAAGGAAACAACACAGCAAAAACAACAGCATGAAATGTTCAAATAGTTTAGTCTGGCTCTCGACTCGTTAATAAATATGCAAGTGGTTTGGCTAGTGAAAAGCAACCTTTATTTAAGTTCATGGTATCATTCATTACGATATGAGCTGATTCAAAGCATCTACGTTTAACAGTATTTGTTTCACATTTTATCAATCTAGCTTCATTATATATCATTCTGTGTCCGGTATCTAGTCTATGGATGACCATGGCGTTGCTTAACCTAAATGTCTTCATATCGGTTTCATGTTCCTTTATTCTTTTCTGTAGGCCTCGGTACGTTTCGCCTATATATACTTCATTACATGTGGTACATGGTATTTTGTATACACCTGCTTCGCTGTTGTCATTTTTGCGTTTATTTACTTTTTTCACAATACTACCAATGGTGACATATCCTGTTCTAATTGTTTCGACTCCTGCTTCCTTCAAAACATGTGATACATTATCCGCTACATTTGACTTAGGCAGAATTATTATTTTTTGGGTTTTTTTTCTTTGCGTTCATTCCTACCGTGGATTATGTGAGCTTTCTTCTTGGCCTTGAGTATAAAGAATGGAGGGTATTTTAAGTCAGTGAAAGTTTAAAACATTTAGTCATGTTCATTATGCAAATATTCCTCCGAACAAATTTTCAAGGCACGAAGATAAAAACCTATCACAATACCTAATTTGGTCCTGCTATCAGTAGAAGAATAAAAATGTACAAAATCATTTTTGTTGGTTTGAGTCTCTCTCTCTCTCTCTCTCTCTCTCTCTCTCTCTCTCAGTATGCTTTTCAATTCTGGTTTCCAGACTCAGGAAAGATATAGAGTGACTGGAAAGAGTACAAGCTAGGGCTACAAAATTTATTCCATCACTTAGAAGAATGAGCTATGAGGACCGGTTGCGAGCTCTTGATCTCTTCCCGTTGGAGACCCGCAGACTACGAGGTCTGCTCATTGAAGTTTTTAAAATATTTAATGGGTTTGACAATGTGGATTATAGCAAAAAGTTTAGCCTCAATATGAATACAACACGCAACCATGGCTGGAAAATAGAATTGAAAAGGTTCAGAACTAGTATCTAAGGACACTTTTTCACAAACTTCCCTCCGAAGTTGTAAATAGTTCTTCAGTAGAGCAGTTCAAGAAGTATATAGTATTTTGCACACTCTGTAAAGAGTGTAGTGCACTAAACAGTGTTTCTCATTCCACTTCAAGTATCTCCTCGGAATGGACAGCAAGGTCTCTGAGATATTAACTATTCCTTGTAACTCCTTGTAACTCTCTCTCTCTCTCTCTTTCCATTTCCTGTCGTCCTCTCGCGATGACAGTCTTTACAATAGAGGTAATTTTTTTTTTTTTATTATCTCAGAAGCAAAACAGAGACACGTAAATCCATCTTTCTTTTGTTTGATCTTACATTAAAACTATGGCTTTTTAATTACGCGACGTATCTGTTTAACTATTTATGTATCCTTCCGTCTATCTATATATCTATTTTTCTATCTATCTATCTATCTATCTATCTATCTATCTAACTATCTATCTATCTATCTTTCGACGAATAAAGTTCGGTTACATGCCAGGAGGTGGCACATTCGATGCTATCTTCATAGTCAGGCAGCTGCAGGAAAGACATCTACTTAAAGATAGGGATATGTATCTTGTGTTTGTAAACCTGGAGATGGCCTTTGATAAGATGCCCTGAGAAGTTGTGCAGGGGGCTATGAGAAAACTTGGCATAGAGGTGTGGCTGGTGCGTGTGATAATGAAGATGTACGAGGACTCACGAACAGCAGTGAGAGTGAAAGGTGTACTGAGTGAGGAGTTTATAACTCGCGTCGGAGTCAACCAATGCTCTGTGTTAAGCCGTTTCCTGTGTGTTAACCCGTGGAGCCCCGGCTAGTTTTGTAATGTTTGCGCACCAGAACCCGGCCGGTTTTCAAAAAATGGTTTTATTCCAGAAACAATAGCGAATGGGTTAGGAATGAAGGAAAAAACCACGAAAAAACGCTCAAAAAGCTTAAAAAATGGTCCTACAGAGCCCCCGAAAACGGATTTTATAAGAGTAAAAAATTGAAGGCAATTATCCCAAAAAACCAGGTTATTGCGTGCTCGCGGCAGCACGCACGGTGGACTTTGAGAGTTTTTCCAACCATCGGCACGGGGTGCGTGGGATACGTACACAGTTCCCCATACAATCTGGAGCCCTCTTGATTGGCTACACCTGAGGTCACGGTCGGCGCAATTGGGGCGACGCGCCAGGCGCGTCTCTGGGGCTGTGCGTTACATACATCGCCGACGCGTCAGGCGCGTCGCTGGGGCTGTACGGGTTAAGGCCTGGAGGCACTATCTGGTGATTTCAGAGCTGGGCTCCCCTGGGAAATACTATACTCAGATGCCTCAGTACTTATCACAGATAGTGTGTGGGATGCCGAGCCCAAATTTAGATGGAGAGAGGCGCCATGACAAGTAAAGGATTAAGAGTTAATAAAACAAAGGTATTACACAGTAGATTAGGGCAAACAAAGGTAGAAAAAAGTGGTGCATACCCAAGCGCAGTATGCAGAAATGGGTGGGCATGAACTCAATACAGTGTGGCATGTCCCGTTGCTGGGTACATCACAAGAACAAGCGCTGCACTAAAATAACGACCTCAATTGAGGAAGAAGTCCAAAACTGATAAATTTGTATGCATAGTATGCAAAGGTGAGCTTGTGTTCAATGACCAGAAGTGCATTGTGTTCAGAAGCGTAATGACATATACTTCAGAAACGTGGCCTGTCAAAACGGATGATATGAACAGAATGGAACGCAATGAGATGAGAATGGTGAGATGGATGTGTGGTGCCAAACTGCAAGATAAGATATCAAGTGAAGAGCTAAGGAGAAGGTTAGGTATCAAAAGTATCAGTGATGAGATGCGTACCAGCAGGCTTCGATGGTTTGGACATGTGGAGAGGATGGATGAACTAGGTTGGGTGAGAAATATACCGTGGAGGGAGCTGCACCAAAGGACAGACCAAGACAGATGTGGGACCAGACCTTCTGTCAGATCTTGAATACAATAATTTGACAAGTGAGGCAGCTCTGAACATGGTTGCCTGGAACACCGCCATTAGGACATGAGCCTGGAACCACACTTTTTGTAGAGCACTCGGTCATTAAATGTGTGTATGTATGTCTATCTATCTAACTATCTTTCTATCTATCTATCCATCTATCTATATTAAATACAAGACAAATACAATCGTTTCAATACAAGTAAAATGTCACTGTCATCCATCTTCCATATTGCTATTTCCTTCATTCAAAAACATTATCCATATTGTGTGTGTCCAGATATTTTGACTCCAACGCACCTTTAATTTGGCTCTATCACTCTTTCAACTGAGGGGGGGACACTTGTTAAAAGCAGGTTTGCCATTTGTCTCTTTTCTACACATAGGAAAGAAAATGTGTATATGATTTAAATACATACAATATAATTATATATATATATATATATATATATATATATATATATATATATATATATATATATATATATATATATATATATATATATATATATACTGGTATATATATATATATATATATATATATATATATATATATATATATATATATATTGTAACATCCGTACCCACCGGATGTCATGTGACCAGACCAACCTGTTGAACGTGACTTTACAACTACAACCGCGTGGCAATAACTCAACCCTGTTTACGTGATGAGAGAGAGAGAGAGAGAGAGAGAGAGAGAGAGAGAGAGAGAGAGAGAGAGAGAGAGAGAGAGAGAGAGAGAGAGAGAAACCAGCTAAGTTGGTGTGGACGTGACATTCCACTCACATTCCACAGTATAGGGGGGGGGGGGGGGAACTACTGGACGAGGCGGAACCAGCCTCCCTACTGCCCCTCCACTCACGCGGCCTCGTTTACCTGCTTCTCGTCTGTGAATGACTGACACCAGCAGCCTGTAAATCATTGGATCCGGCACCAGTTTCCTGCCTTCGGATTGGATTAGCTTGGTCCGGGATATGATATATAAGCCGGGGATTTGATAATTCAAACAATAACCCACAGTTCCAGCCTCACACGCCCCCGACCAGACATGGCAGATGATACCCGTGCCAGCAAGGAACTAAGCCGGGGATTTGATAATTCAAATAATAGCCCACAGTTCCAGCCTCACACGCCCTCGACCAGACATGGCAGATGATACCCGTGCCAGCAAGGAATCTCCCCCAACGCGCCCCTGTTGACCTGGCCCTGGCCAGTCCCTTTAGCAGTAAAATCAGCAAAACCCTCAGGCAGCTCCAGTTAAGCCTGGACACCTTTTTCTCCTGCTAAAACTCACTTCTTCCAACTAATTCTTGTCCTATCCCCACTTCCCCCTAACCCCCTGTCACTACTTGATTGATTGATTGATTGAATTCAAACGAGACACATTTTAAGCTGGGAGGTGGAAAGAGCTACATGGAGAGAACAGGCTTGTATATTATTATGTGTTAAGTTGTGCCCCATAGTGACCTCTTACACGTTAGTTAGGGATTATTTGTGACTATTAATTAACCAAAGGTATGTCGAAAACATACACTCATTTGCTTTAAGATTTTGTGATTGGAGAAATCATATATGTTTAATTAAATTGGAGAAATCATATAGGTTGGATTGGAGAATCATATATGTTTAATTTAATTGGAGATAATTTATATATTTTGAATTACTGTTTAATTTTGGTGATTACAATTAATGTTTGATTCAGAGATGATTTGTGTTTTAATATTCTACTTTACTTATTAACAATTAACTAACTTGATGTAAAGCTATTGTCATTCATAATTAATGATGAAGCCTTGTATAAGTTAAATACTTACCTGACTATTATTCGGAATAGGCATTGTGAAGGCCTAAGCCTACTAAACTTTAATTTGTACTTTATGAAATCATAACGTATGCAAAACGATCCTGAAACTCTATCATAACTTTCATTGCTTGTTATTTTGATTAATTGTAAAATACCTTATTTACGTTTATAAATATAATTCCATTTTATATGTGACTTTGTAATACTTCCTTACCATTTTTATTTAGTCAAATGTCTTTCAGTAATAAGAATAAAGAAGATAAAATACTAAAGGGAGAATAATAAGAAACTAAGAATAACGAGATAACATAGAAAGAATAAAACTATCTTTAAAGGGTTAACAAACTTAAATTAATTATATAAAAATATCTTAATACTTTGCTGGTAATCCAGATTAATTGAGATATTCTAGTGACTTAAAACCCTTGCATACATATTGAACTTTTAGTATTCGTAATAAATAGCCTATTTCATATTAAACATTCAATGTAACTTTAAATAGTTTACTGATTACATATAATTGAAGTGTATCAGAGTATAAAGGATAACTGTCCCAACAACTGAGGGAAAGCAAGTGACAACAGAACTAACTTTAATATTTTTCGTTCTTTTGGCCTTCAGCTTTTTGCTACACTTTCATATTAACTGTTATGTCTTTATTTATTTAGTTAACCACTTCTAAATCAAGATACGTAACAATATATATATATATATATATATATATATATATATATATATATATATTATATACACATTTGTTACATTATAGGTAATTTTGTCCTATCACATCTATGGAATATACAAGAGTTTATGGAATCAATTCTTCTTCTTGGTATATTGGTTAGATATATGTGTTGTTTATATAGGTATGATATATACCCAGCACACACACACACACACACACACACACACCCTACACCTACACACACACACCTATACACAGAACACACACACACACACATCCTACACCCACACACACCACACACACACACACACACACACATACACACACAGCCCGTAGCCTAGTAGGTAGCGCTCTCGTCTCACACACGAGGGGTCGGGGGTTCAATCCCCCGGCCGGGCGGAGACAAATTGGGCTTGTCTCCTTTCATGTGTTAGCCTCAGTTCACCTAGCTGTAAAATAGGTACCTGGAATAAGTGGACGACGTTGTGACGTCCCCTCTGGGGTTGGCAAAAAATGGTACAAGGCGAGATGGGTATCATATGGTTCACCTAAGCTGATGGCTACCTAAGCCTTCGGGCGAGACGGTACCGTCTATAGTGAGAATGGTACCATACAGATCCACCCTAAGCCTTCGTTTCCGATGTCGCCAATTGGCTAAAAATACAGACTACACACACATCCCCAGCCATTCCAACGATACATATAACACCTACACATATAGGAGGCGGGAAATAACGAGCATGCTCACTCCCGCAATACAACTAGAGTAAGTACAACTAGAGTAAGTACACACACAAACACACACACACACACACGCATGCATGCATGCATGCGCACGCCATTTCACAGAAGAAGTTGTACAACGTCTCCTCTTGATATACAGTACGTAAGAGAGCCGAAATGGAGGTAGTCTGTAGGTCGTAAATATCTAAATTTCCAAAGTATAATACTGTAATTGAAAGTTTTAGAGTAACTTTGTCTTTCCCGACCGAGGGAGGAAGGCGGGGATAATATATAAGGCAGCAATGAGACGAGTATTTATAGTTTATTAATTTCAAATATAAGTCAGTATGCTTGGCCTATATCCTCTGCAACCTAATTAGGACTAAAATAAATAGGCTGTACATGTCCACACCTATTCCTCGCTGACTCTTCCTAAATGGTAGAAATAATAGCTCGCTTACTATGGTATTTTCTGTAATTATAAAGGTTAGTGGTAAAGATGATTTACTTAATTATAATGAAAAAATCCTGCAGTGGAAACATTGTGCGTTTGATTGTATCAAATATGATACATATAAGAAGCGTTTCAATCGGTTACGTGTTCAAATTATACACATAAACGATTGAATCGCTGTATGCGTATAGTGTGTGATATATTTGAATACACAATTAATAGAATATATAGTAATTGAGTTTAGCCAACCTACGCCATTTTGGTGCCACTGGTGTCCAACAACTTATCATTACACTCACACAGGTAAGTAAGTAAATAAACTGATTTTGCCAAAGCAAATTACATGTTGATATTACATTCATTGTTTATCAGTGACAGAACCCATTAAATAGTAAATACTGTATTTAGTATACGTTATCTATAAATAGTAATTTGAGTAGGCAGAAGATTGCAACATAATCAGTGCGATGGTAAACAAATAATACATATAATGATTAACATAAAGATTCTGCAAGATAGTAATATGAATATAACATATATATATTATATGAGATATTAATCTTATGCACGCTAATAAGCTTAATATGTCTTATAATAATAAATATATGATATATTCATATTATGATCTTGCAGACTCAATATGATTTTATGTTAATCACTATATGTACTATATGTATAACCATAAACATTCTAAATTTATTAACAATTTTGGTTACAGGTTAACAGGTGGAACGACGGAGTGAAGAAGTATATGAATGAAGGCGGTACTGGTTGGGAGGAGGGGCGTCGACTGACTGGGGACAGAGGTGCATGGGGGCATTTCGTTCGTGTCCACACCTTCGAGGAGCCCGGCGTCAGGCAATAGATAGATAGATAGATGGATAAGAAGACTGGAAATAGAAACTAAATAAAACTAAATACAAAGAATAAGGAGAATACAAGAACAGATAAGAGAAAAATGGAAATTGTACGACAGAAATAGTGTTAAATCGAGGTAACAAACAACAAAGCGAACATGTATAATCCGTGCAAATCAGAGTGCCGGAAAATGCCATGGTAGTGCCACGTATTTCACTTTCTGACTAGAGACAATTGTACACCATTTATGTTTAACTAATAATGAGCTATACCCTGGTCCAGATAAGTAGGCCAATGTTCTTAAACGCTAACCTCTATAAATCACAAACGACAAGAATATTCGAGATAATGTTTCTACCACTTGGGAAGGTCAGTCAGGGAATAGGAAGTTTACTGTCCATTTGCTCTAGCCCTTTTTGTGCTATAGAGGTTAGGGTGCCCAATTTCAGGTCTACCTATTTGGAACAGGGTATAGTATGTTTGACATTGGGGAACAGTAATATTAGTGATTTCAGAATACATAATGGCGAGTTTCTTCATTATATTTCGGCTATCAGTATTATTAACTTTCATACGGAAATGTAGAATATACGTAAAGGAAAATATATATTAAGAGGACATAAATTAAGCATGATTAAAACAGTAATATGACAGAGTAATTAAGAACAATTATGAATACAAGCAATTATATAAAACTGATTCCAAAACAAAAAAGATATACAGTACAGTTAACTCGAGGTAAAAAGTGCGAACAAAAGTCTTGGAAAGGAGAGTGCAGGAAAGCGTTCTTTGTCGTGTAATGGACTTCCTGAATAGAGGTAATTGTAGACGAATTATATTTAATAGTAAATGAGGATCTATAGTATGTATACTCTAATTAGACTACACATTTTGACCCCATGACCTCTATAACTCAAAAAGGGATGGATCGAATGAGCTGTAAAAGTCCATACCTTTTTCCTGGCTGGCCCTTCCTAAATGGTAGCAATATTTGCTGGGTTACTCTAGTGTTTATTGAGCAATAGAGGTTAGTTTTATGTTATATTCTTTTATTCGTGTCTTTCTTACTTATGTCACTTTGTGCTCATCACGACTTAACTACACAGGACACTGGGTTCGTGTTCTCTCTCTCTCTCTCTCTCTCTCTCTCTCTCTCTTTGAGGAGAAATAGTCAAGGATCATCGTCTCAGAAATCGTCCCCCGGCTCGGTGTAGAGAGCCGATTTTACAACATAGCCACCAGCACAAATCGTGAGTTCATCCTGACCAGGTGGGAGCAGAACGTTTTGGGTGTCTTCTCAACGATGCGGTGAAGGATTTTCGGAGAAGAAATCGACTCAACACAGGACAACCAGGAAGGAGGACCGAAGAGGACGGCGACCTGCGAAGGAAATAAATGCTAATCCGTCAAAGAACCACGAATTTGGATAAGGGTCCATCAACAAGACCCAATTCCAAGACCGCCATTGATAACGACCGAGGACTGAGGACAGCCATGAACGTAAATGTAAAATCAACCAGAACCAAACATTTGATTAAAGAGCGTTCTGTGAGTTCTAAAACCGCAACTTTAATGGTTTTCTATGCAAACGCTCGTAGTAGGCTATACGCAATACATTTTCAGATCTAGCAACATAATTTAGATAAGTTGTCATGTTGGGCCCAAATTTGGTAAATGAGTTTCAATGCGGATAAATGTAAAGTACTACATATTGGATACCGAAATGAGAAAGCAAACTATTCGATTAATAGCAGTCAGCTTAAGAGTGTAGACAGAGAAACTTATTTGGGAGTAACAATATCGAGTTACCTAAAACCGAGACAACAAAGTTCAGAAGTTGTTAGGAAAGCAAACAAAATAATTGGCTTTATAGGCAGGTCATTTGAGCATAAATCCAAAGAGGTTATCCTAACTCTTTACAATTCCTTAGTCCTCCCTCTTCTGAAATACTGCGTTCAATCCTGGTGCCCTTATTACCAAAAAGATATAGACAAGCTAGAACGAGTTCAACGTAGATTTACCAAAATTATACCTAGCCTAAAGAACAAACCATATGAGGAGCGTCTTAGAGAATTAAATCTATTTCCTTTAACCCAACGCAGATTAAGAGGTGACTTAATTCAAGTGTTCAAAATCATCAAAGACATCGACAATATGAACAGTAGTAAGTACTTCACTATCGACCATTCTAATTACATGCGGGAAAATGGTTGCAAAATTATTGTTAAATCTTTTTACTCACACGAATCTAAGAATTTCTTCTTCAATCGAGTTGTCAACTTGTGGAATGGGCTTACCCGAGACGTTATAGATTGCGGCACCGTTGATTCTTTTAAATTTCGCCTAGACAAATATCTTGCATCAAACCCGCGACTGACTGCGTTTGTAAATGAATAACTATATTTTATTCCACCCTCAGATTCATCAAGGATTATTGCGTATATACAGTATATTACTAAGACGTGACTCATTTTTTCCCAGATATATGAAAGATCACGTATAACTGTGTTATGTCCCCTAATAACATAGAATCCTGCCACGGACATTAGCTCCAGGGCAGTAGTTCCCATTCCAATTTTCGTTTACCCACTTTAAACCACTGTTTGGACACTTGATTCTCAGTGTTTTATAGGACAAGCAGCCTAAGGGGGGGGGGGGGGGGGTCCGCTGGACCTGTTGTTGCTTAATTTCCTTTGTACTCCTTTGTACTCTATTTTGTATGTAATCTCCTCCATAGTTTATCAACTTTTAACCTGTCATTTCGAAAACTGTCAATGTTTTACTCAGGTCTATGTTTACCCTTCAAAATGTTTTATATACCCAATCTTCTTTCTAGGTCTGATCTTTATTTCATATACATTTGTTGTTCGATTAGGGAAGTTACATCCTCTATTACTTTGCTCATTACATCTATGTTATGCCAAACAGCAACATTTAATTATTTAAGGCCTTATCTGGAAATATATATTGCCTTATGCTTTTCGTCTGAAAAAGTTTAATGTGATATATTTCGCTTCAGTGGCTCTTCACATTTAATGAACAAAACAAGCAGCCTACGATGGCTGGTTCTTTCCCAATACTACCACAGGCTGAAGTTATATTCTGGTTCTGGGTTCCAGGATATAATCCGGATAACTTCCTAAACTGAATCGCTTTTTCCTTGTGCATATCCTATATGCTCGCCAAATATCTTGAACATCTCTGAATCACCTGAATTGAATAATGTCTTCCTTGGCGCATATCCAATCGAATTCTGTCCACCAAATGTCGTTGAAATTGGTTCATAACGTATCATATCTGCCACAAAATTTAATGAATATCTCCAGATTGCTTCATAACTTGATTCACTTCTTCCTTGGCGAATATCATATCTGCCCATAAAACTTCAAGAACATTGGTTCATAACTTAGTGACGTATATTTTTTACAGACAAACAGACCGCCAGACACATTCAGGCGAAAAAATAACCTCCATCCAACTTCCTTGGAAGTTAATAGTTTCCCAAATGATAGCATACTGTGTGTAACTTCGTGTTAAAATAATGTAGTATAACAAATAAGATGAAGTGCTGCCTAACAAATATATGTTTAACTCTACTCGCAAACAAAACTAAAACGCAATGTAATACCTCGATCACCTCTATAACTTACATGTTTTATATTTCACTAACACAAACTTTATGTACGTAAATTCGCCCCATATATTTTCCAGATTTTCCAGCCCTATAGTGCGTTACCCAAATATTAGATGAATATAAACACCATTTGAGGCTGAGCACTTTAATGATGATGATACACACATAACATATTGAATTGGGGTTGTGTGGGACAGGGATCTGCCTTGCTTAGGCCAATCGGCTTTCTGCAGACTCCCATTTTCTTATGTTCTTATGTTCTTATAACTTCTTCGGGTCACTCAGTTGCTAGTGAACTGAAGAAGCTTTCTGCGACTCGTTGGCAATATGTGCGGCTCCCCAAATAGTCTTTATATTCAATTTGTCAACTGTTTGGAGCTAATTTTCGGCATAATTTCAAATGACAATTGTATCGTTTGAATCTATCAAGTTCATTCAAAGATCTTAGGATGTGCAGTTGAATTTCTAATTGCATAGTTAATTTACCCTTTCAGTGTCTGATGACACATTATGTAATATTATTATGGCTATTATCAGACGATTTAATTTAGTTTAGGAAGGGTATTCGGGAGTTAGAATTTGCCCCTTTGATTGCTGAAGGTTCTTCCTAATCTACAAGAAATCGTATATAACGTGATTAAAAATGCCTTACTAATGAAATGGTTAAGTCTCCAAAATATGTATTTTTAACGGATTGTAACACTCGTGAGATTATCAAAAGTACCGTATAACTATGTACATACAATCATCCGGCATAGAGATAGTGATATATAGATGTTTCACTCTAAAATTAGATGAGTTTATTACCACCAATATACGTTTATAATATTATATTATTGTGGACACTTTCATTACCCGTTCCATACCATCTATTAATCAATATTTGTTTAGTGTTAGTTCAAGTTACCAGGATGACTAACAAGATATAAAGCCATGCCTCTCTTGCAAGCCAGATTGGTGTATGTTTTATAAGTATACTAATATTTTTGGAAGTGGTAATATGCCGACGCAATGCAATTTAATGTTGATGATACCATATTCCGTCACATATTATTCAAGTCTTTACAGAATTAACATATATATAGGTAAAGAAAGAAAATCCCGGTATAGCACCCTGCACTTTATTTGATATTTCTGATGTCTATAACCTTTGAATTATTGTAGATTTGTTTCGAAATAATATCTTAAGTGTACTCGTAGACAACACCACGATGTAATTAATTATTCCCTACACTGCCTCTTCACATAACTCTCCCAAACAATATTACACCTGTATGAGCCCCTGTCATTTATATGTTGGGTTTGTTCTAAATGCCTGCACATATACATAATTTTAGTCAGATGCACATAAATGCTTATGTATTATGGTTCCCTGTAGTACCACCTCGAATTTCATGTATAATTATGGTCCTCTCTCTACAGTAATATGATAAGTATGCTACTTTGTTTAATATGCGTTGGGCTTGTGGACATATAATTGAATACACTTATATATAATTATATATATTTGTATTCATAAGAAACAAACAAAACAAGCAAGTGTTTGAAATATAATCTTAACGATATTGTCTGATATATATATATATATATATATATATATATATATATATATATATATATATATATATATAATAGATATATATATATATATATATATATATATATATATAGATATATATATATATATATATATATATATATATATATATAGATATATATATATAGATGGATATATAGATAGATAGATAGTCAGTCAGTCATAGTTATACTATAATAAAATAGTAAAAACATACAAATATTGCTTGGCGTAATGTGGGCTCTGTATTCTGCACATAATACATTCTTGATTGTATGGCTTCAATGTAATTTAACATAGATATATAGATAGCTAGATAGACAGATAGATAGATAGATAGAGATACTGTTCCAAGGATGTAATATGGAGGGTCAGGGAAGGTAAGACATATATGACAAGGGCTCACATACTTAACGATATTGTCTGGGGGTCCAGAGCAATATTTTATGTGAGTTAGTACTGCATGGAAATTACATTACGTTTTTGTGAGAGATCAAAAATGGCATACATATCTGAATCATGGAGCACAAATATCAAGCCGATGTAGACAGATATATAAATATAGATAGTTAGATAGAAAGATGAATACATAGCTAGCTAGATAAAAATAACTACCATATATTTCCAGGGAAGGATATTATAGATGGACTGGAGGGGTAAGACATATATCACAAGGCATGGCATACTTAACGATATTGTCTGAGGGACCCCTGTTTTGAATATTGTGTGAAATAGTACTGCAATATAATATATTATATAGGGTATTTTGAATATTATAATGCTATATGCGTTTACTTTTATATCCAAAACAAAACATATATTATTATGTTCCTTCCAACAACCAACTATACTCCTAAAATCGATTATAACAGATATTTGCAAAGTTACAACACAATCTATACAGCTGCG